>CM053763.1:122997060-123113012 GCA_028658305.1 Pachyuromys duprasi
AAAAAAAAACAACATGGTTAAGGCAATCGCAGCTGAATTCCAATGCAACTTGACAGGAACTGGATAGATTAGTCTCCAAATTAACTTGCCAGAATGACCATTATAGAGCCCACAAGATGGTTCAGCAGGTAAAGGTGACTGTTGTGGAGCCTGATGACCTGAGTTTGATCCCCATGACACACACCACAGAAGAATCAATTCCATCAAGCTATCCTTTGATCCCCACACAAGCACTGTGGCACACATGATAATTCAAGAAATTACTACATCTAACAAACTATTAGGAAAAAGAATTAATATTATTTGCAGGGAAATCCAAGTAACAAGCTTCAAGGATCTACATATACAGCTATGTAAAGCCACCATCCAGAGTGTCATCAGTGGCCAGCTCTTGCTCCGTCCTGTTCCAGCAGGCAGGAGGAAATGCTACAAGGATTCTGGATGCAGTCACTGAAGTCCTTAGAAGCAAGTGCTCTTTGTGTTGGGCTAGGAAAGAGTATGGTATTAGTGGTAGCCAGGTGCCAAGCTAGCTGCTCATGGCAGCAGACACTGGCATGGACACTCCACGTGAGAGAAATACACACAGCAGATCCAACGACAGAACAAAGCCATCTTTCTGAGCCAAGTGCTTACTTATTTTCACACATACGTTTACACAAGGGCATTACCATGCAAGTACTTAATGAACCTTGATGTCCCTTCCCTCACCCTGCACTCATTTCTGAGTGATGGAGACACATACTGAGTGCATGGCTCATGGAGCAAGGCTGCTCTGTTACCCATGTTATGATTGTCACAGTGCATGATACAGTTTTAATTATGTCCTGCAAGCTGTCACTTCTCATAAAAAGGCAGCAAAGCAGCTAACTTTTGAAAAATATTTATGTTTAATTTAGTAGCCATAAAAGAAAACTTGCTTGTTGTGAGTTATAAAAGTGCATTAAACACACGTGCAGTTTCATTTCTAGTTTTGGGGGGAGTTGTTTGTTTAAGGTCTTGTGAATCCCAGAGTGGCATTGAACTTGCTATGTAACTGAGGATGACCTTGAACTTCTGCTCATCCTCTCTATCTCCACAGGACTGGGGAGTGTGCTCTTTACTCCATTGTTGTATTGGGAATCAGACACACATTAGGCAGGCACATGCTCAACCATCACACATGCTCACAGGAGCCAGCCTGGACAAGGAGAGGATGCTCTGGGGCTGGGGTAAGACTCCAGCCAACATCAGACTATGTGATGCACTTTGCTTGGAGCTGTGAGCTCCAGGTTCCAGGTCCACCTTCCTACACCTGACTGGGAACAAGGACTCTTTCTGGTATAGTGGACAGACCCCACCTTGCCCATGGACACCCTCCTACCTGAAATGACACCTGGGAAAGGACACACCTATCCTGTCTTAGCCTAACCACAGGGACTCACAGGAAGCACCTGGCATCCTGTGTTTGATCAGCTGACACCTGCCAGGACTCTTCACATGGCAGAGAAAGTCAGTGCCTAGATAAGGGGTGGGCAGAGATAGAATAGCCTACGGTCAATACAACCAGGGAACTCTTCAAGTTTGAAGGGGCTGAGACGTCCATGTATAAGGCCATGTACCTTTGTAAAATTAGCAAAATAACTTCCCTTTTACTGTTTTCTTCAATAAGATCCCCACATAGGGTTTGGGATCCTGAAACCCAGACCCTGCCCCACCTACAGACTCCATTTCTAACCCAGGACCACCTTCTTCCCCCTGACAAGCAGAGAGAACCGTGAGATGGATCATCTTTCACCCACTCAGAGGGGGTGGTGAGCTTTTTCAGGTCCCAATCCACAGGCATCCAAACAAGCCAGCTGCAGGAGAGAGAGAGGTGCAGAGCAGGAGCACGCACAGGGCCCATTTGTATGGGAGCATCTGGCTGGGGGGGGGGGCACTGAATGTCTTCTTCTGTGCAGAAACTTGGGGGACCAGTATGTTAGAGTCACCCAGAGGGCTTAGGTTAGCATCAGCTACTGAGATCCCGGGAGGGTCCAGCAACGGGTGTGGGCAGAAGGGTGAGATCCAGAGCAGAACAATGCAGGGTGAACTTGTGTCCTGTTTGGAGCATCAGGTAGCAAGTCCCAGGACCCATTGCCCTTCAGTATCTCTCTATCTGTGCCCGGTCCTCCCTTCCCCCCTTTTTTTTCCCTGAGGCCAGACTCCTGTGTTTAGTGCTCAGATCTGTAGTCTTCTAAGTTGGGGCAGGGGGCTCTGCTCCCTCCCTGGCCCCGTGGTTCCCCATTTGGGCCAGCAGCAAGTCTGAATTGACAACACCCACCCAGTAATGTGACTGTAGTGTCCTGAAATGGGAGTGGAACCAGTGCTCCCCTCAAGCACTTGCTGTTAGGGAAGCGGAGGCTGGAACACCCATCTCAGTCCTCAGGGAATGGTGGAGGAGGGAGGTCTTCAAAGGAGGGCAGGCTGCAGCAACCCATCATGGAAAGGTAGGCACACCTCTTCAGCTGGGCCGGCAGGGGCTGACCCTCACACAACTTCTGCACTAGTGAGGCTTCCTGTTGTGCCCTCGTGGGACCCTCCCAGCTCAAGCTCACAAAGAACCACTCTGAGTGGCAAGTCCTGGCCTCAGGGGCACCGCGTCTAGCCCTGAAGAAAGTCACATCAAACCAAAATCAGGCTTACAGCCTGGTGGGACCTACAAGCCCGCTCTACCTATGCTACCACACCAAAGCACTAAGCACAAACCTAGGAACACAAATGCTTAGAGGGTGGTGTGTCAGTACCCAAAGGAGGTGCCCTCCCCGCTCCCAAATACCTCCCTGCTTCTGGGGCAGCGGTGGAAGGGCGCGAGTGAGGGGCCAAGGGAAGGTGAATTCCCAGGGAGAAGTCAAGGCTGAGTGTGCAGAGGTCCCGAGTCGGCATAGAGCCGGCGGTGTTTGCGAGGTATGCGACGCTCAGCCCCGACAGGATTGGTCACTGGGATAGGATCAGATCTGGGCCTCTCGGGTGGAGGTGCGCAGAACGCCAAGAGGCTGCGCAAGTGGTCCTGGATGTGGGGCAGGTACAAGCGAACTTACTCTTCGTGGCTGGACCAGGAGCCGGGGAGAGGAGGGGCTGGCGCGGGGCTGGAAGTGGGCTCTCCTTATTGGGACGGTCTGGGCGGGGCCGAAGGCGGAACGGGCGGGGCCTGGGCTGGAGGTGGGGCCGAAGAGGGGCGGGAGTCGGGGTGGGAGGGGGCTGGGGTCGAGGCGGGGGGCGTGCGGCGGGCGGGCCTGACGTCGGGGGCGTCCCGCTCCGAGTACGCTCTCCATCACTCCTGGCAAGTGCCTAACCGCGCGGGGCGGAGCAGCACCATCCGCACCTGCGGGGACCTCGCGCCTCGCTTCTGGCGCGGCTCGGTTGCGGTGCTCCGCTGTCCTCTGGGGCATGGCGCGCGTGAAGACAGGGTCTCCCGACTGCGCCTGCCGCCTGTGAGCCGGAGAGCAGAGGACCGAGTGCGAGCGCGACCGTGCGCACGATGCCTGTCCGGCCGGAGGTGCACTCGGCTTGGCGCACGGTTGCCCTGGCGCTGCTGCTACTCCCGGCTGCTCCTGCAGCCTCCCCGCCGCGCCCCCCGCGCCCGCTGCAGCCAAGCATGTGAGTAGCGTGAGTCGTGAGGCCCCGGAGGCGACGCTGACCCGCAGAGCTCGGGGCTTTGTCCCTGGGGCCCCAGAACAATGGGCTCTTTGCCTTAAACTGAGGAGGGATGGTCTAGACTCGGGGTCCCAGGTTTTATTTGGGGTCCACGGCTCTGCCTCAGGCCCACTAGCCTCCCGGTTCCCGCCTCTGCAGTGAGGGTCCTGCAGACTTAGGCGGATGCCAAACTTCGGATTGGTGAGGAATCCAAGCCCCCGTGGCGCAGGGTCCAGCTGGGGAGCCGGCTTGGAGGCGGCAGAGAGGAAGCAGCCTAGTCCCACTTCCTCCCCAAGCTGGTCTCCTGGGGTCTGGGGGCCTGCGCAAGGGCGGGGGTGCCCAGAGGGGGTTGCCAGAACTGGTTTGTGTGTTAAACACGTGCGCTCTGGAGCCACGGGAGAAGGAATTCAGCACTAGAATGGGCAGGAAGAGAGGGTCAGGGAGCCAGCGGCGACGGATTTAATTTTGAAAGATGATTCCCCAGCAGGCCGGTTAGCGGTCTCTCTTAAATTGCAAAACGATCCCTCTGTTGGCCTCAAAGGAAAAC
The DNA here is from genome assembly GCA_028658305.1 of Pachyuromys duprasi. Lineage (NCBI taxonomy): Eukaryota > Metazoa > Chordata > Mammalia > Rodentia > Muridae > Pachyuromys > Pachyuromys duprasi. The sequence goes on from CM053763.1 coordinate 123,001,259, forward strand.
TGGTGCGAAGTGAGACCAAGTCGACGAGGTGTCTGAGAGGCCTGCGCCCCGCCAGGCCCTTCCCTGCAGGGTGCAAACTTGGCAAGGCAGGTGGGGAGGCGTGGGGAGTGGGCGGGGAAGGGGTTGTGGGGGGGCCTTCAGGCTGGAGTTGGGGTTTCCACTCTGCCAATTCGGGCACCCTTTGGGCGACAGAAGGGACTTGCTGCTCCTGTCCAGGGCTGGTGCCGATGGAGCCACCAGGTACTTGGCCTTGAGGACAGAGCTGTGACTTCTTGGGGAAATGTAAGGACAAGCTTCCCTCAGGACCTCCACCCTGGGTCTTGTGTTGGTCTTTGTGGCCATTGTAAAGGAGAGCTGGATCTGAGTTGGGGGCCTCTCACCCATGAGTGGAAGCAACCTGTGTCCCTGTCTTCTGCGGCCTCCTGAGTTTGCCCAAAGGGAGCTTCAGCCCCAGAATGACTGCGGCAATCAGCGCAGTGGGCTAGCGTCTGCAGCCTGCTTGCCCTTTCTGGTTGAGAGGGGCTGCAGACAAGCGGGCTTCCTGATGTCCTTCCGGGCGGATGGATGCAGTCAGGCACATGTGGGAACTGTTGGCTGCCCTTTATGGGTCCCCCACCCAGCTCTGTCCGCTCCTGCTGATCTCCCTGGGAGTGGAGCCAAAGGCTTGCTGCTTGGGTCCTCCTCACCTGGGCCTAGGAAGCCTTTAGCTGTTGGAACTAGCTGTGAATGGGTAGCAGGAGAGCCTGTCCCTTCCTGCTTGATGTGTTTTCCAGAGCCTGCCTTCCCTTCTTCCTGCAGTGGGAGGGAGCTGCATCTTTGGGGCCTGTGCGCCCACTTCCTGGCCCTTCTGTGTCCCAATAGACCTCTGTTCTCAGATTGTCATTTTGGGTGGGTCTGAGTTCCAGGTTGGCCAAAAATCCTGGCTGTCTTCCCCACACCTGCATCTCTTTGGGATCTGTGCATGGGCCCCAGCTGGCCGGGCCAGTGAGGGAGTTTCATGTGGCCAGACCGCTGGAGATATCTCGCTGGGCTTTGTAGAAGGAGCCGCTTAATTTGCTGAACAGGCAGCAGGTGGAAGCCATGAGAACCAGCTTCCAGAGGTGACGTTGCAGGTTTGCTCTTAGCTCCCCGAAACTCAGAAGAGCAGGGGTGGGGCGCTGGGAAGACAGCCTAGAAAATACTTCTTCCTGGCTGACCCTTTCTGCCTTCTGCCTTTCCCTCCTGGGGAGTTCTGACTAGCTGGCAGGGCCTGGCACAGCTGCCACACCTCTTTGATTGGTTTGCCTGCACTGATAACAGCTGAATTTTCATGGTGCATTGTCCTCCTGCCCATAGCTGCCTACAGCTGATGTGCAAGCCATGGGTCTCTGTGGGTCCTAGGGGTAGGATAACTCTGACTCCCATCTCAGGTGCCCCATAGACCTTCAGGAATCTGCAGGAGCAATGTGGGAGTCCTCTGGGTGCTGGTGACTGAGGGTGCTCAGATTTGGTGGGTAGACTCTGGCTACTTACTTGTTTTTGCTTCTATATAGCTTTTCAGCTTCGTGGAAGCAGGGCTTGCCTGTTTCATCTGGGGATGGGAATGCTTGCTGAACAGCACAGGGTTGGCATGGCTGCTTAAGGGCTTCCTGTAACCCCACTGAGGATGGAGAGAGGGGTTGCCCATGATGAAGCTCTGCCAGCTTGGCTCTGGCGGAGGCTGTACCCCCGTGCTCATTCCCAGCAGCAGGACTTCTCTCAGCCTGGAGCCCCTTTGGGCAGCTGTGCTAAGAAACCCGCCAGGGCTTTGGAATCAGCTAACAGTGTTGACCTCTCCTACCCCAGGGTGGTAGGTCCCTCCAAACTCAAGTTCCATATTGCAAGGAATTCTTTGGCCTACTGGCCCCTACCTCTTAAACAGCTACATTCTCTGTGGTTGGGGCTTCTTCCAGTTTATCTTTTGAGTAGCCCCTGACATTCCTCTTCAAGATGTGAGGAAGCTGACAGTGTGAATGGCCAGATGTTCCAGAAGACAGGAGGTGCTGAGTGTGTGGTGGGGGCGGAGCCGGGGAAGGAGTACGTGTGTTGGGCATCCTGTGATGGGCTTGCTTGGATGGCCTTGTGCTTGGTGGGAGGCATCTGAGAGTCTTCGATCTGCCTTCTCACAGTGTTGAGATACCCCAGACAACCCAGGCTCCTGTCCCCAGAGCCTCATACTTTCCGGAGTGCCAGCTGTACCCACGCCAGGGAAGGATGCTCAGACGTGGATCATGAGGCCAAGTGAGGGAGGCATAGACGAATCCTCCTCCCGAAGCTATCAAAGCAGCGTGCCTCACTCTTGCACACCTTGGTGAAGGGTGTCGTTGCCATGAGCATCCCTGGCCAGGAGCTCCTGCCAGCTTCCTGGAGCCCCGCTCCATCCTTCAGCAGATGGCCCTGAGCTGGGCTGAAGTCCCCTTCCTCTGATGATGCCGGGTCTGGGCTTTGCCTTTCCTGCCTTGGTGGGAAGCTGGACGCAACTGCAAGGAGCAGAAAGATGGCCTTGACCTGTAGAAGAGCTAGGCTGGTTCTTCTGGAGCCTGAGCCATCTTTTTGTCTCTTCCTTAGCGTTCCTTCCCACAGACCCTCCCATCCTCCAATGTGTACTTTTGGCCTCACTTCCTGGGAGAGGCACCGGGTCCATCATGTGCCTTCTCAACCCTCCATCATGTCAGTTAACAACCCTTTGGGGCCCTTGTGAGAGCTTTGAAGCCTCAAGTTGGTCTCTTGTCCATGTGGCTTCGACTATCCTCATGTGGTTAGGGCCAGTGACATTCTCTACCTGCCACTGATGTCCTAATACCTGGCCTTAGAGAGGTGCACAGCAGGGACATGGCATCGGAGAGAGGGTGAGGGGCTACCACCTGGCAAGTGTCTGGAGAGACAGACCCAGTGCTCCTTTCCTAGGCCCCACCTTCTGTTGTTCCTCCAATCAGCTATAATGGCCACTAGCCAGAGGGCAGGTGTGTGCATGTGTGTCTGTGTGTGTGAGCTCATGCACACATGGCTCAAAGAAACCTGCATATGTTCAGGGGTCCTGTAGAGAGCAGTCTCCTGTGGGCACACAGCAAAGTGGTGGCCACAAGGCCAGGGAGTGCTGCTCCTGTGTAAACCCCTGCCCTGGCCTTGTCCCTGTCTTCTCAGCCTGGGATCCGTGGCCCAGGTCTCGGAAAGTCTGGGTCCAACATGCCTAGTTAACTACCTGAGAAGCACAGAATCTCAGCAGGACTCGGGGAGCGGTGTAGTCTTTGTTCCAGGCTCCACATGTGGTTAGTGGCTGATCTTAACACAACTCAGGAGTTCCCTGCCACCTTCTTCCAGGTGGTGAAACGGGCACCTCATGGGGTGATGCCTAGAAGGTGCCTGGTGTCAGCACGGGGGAGGGTGGTGGAGGAGGAAGAGGTGGAGGAGGTGGTAGTCTCTCTTCTGGGGGATTTTCTGTCAGGTGGCAGAAACCTTACCCACCTGGTCCTGGAACTGGCTGCTCCATCCTGTCTGGGGTTCCACCTGGCCACAGAGAAGGAGCCCAGGGGTATAGTGCACAGGTGGGGTCACAGCATACACATGTCCCGCTGCCTTGTCCTATACCTGCGAGTCCTCCCTGACTCTCCCCACGCTTGGTCTGGCTAGCTTTTGTCCACAGTGGAACTGTCCTGCAGGAGGTCTTAGGTGGTGTTTGGGCAGTTCTGTGCCTGCTGCTGCCGCCACCGCCGTCCCCGCCTTGGCTGTGCTGTGACAGGGTGCAGAGCACCTGCTTTCAAGCTGGGCAAGTAGTGCAGATCCTGTTGCAGGCTGGGAGCACCTGGTGATTGTTTTCTCCCTTCATCTTGTCTGCAGGCACTTCCTTGAAGAGGTGGCTTCCCACTCAGCAGAGCCAGGGGAAGGCCTCTGGGTCAGAACATCCGTCTGGGGGTGGCTGGTCTGGGTCTCTTAAGTGCTGGGCTTTGGACAGCACTCAACAGTCCGGGAGAATGTTGAGGCGGTGGACGGAGGGCTGCCTCCTGGCTGTGGGGTGGAGACAGCTCAGGGCAAACCCGAGGACACATCCGTGTCCCTGGTGGAGCAGGGACCTCAGCTAGGGTGGGAGAAATGGGTACGCCCCCACTCACTGTGTGCCCCAGGAGAAGGGGAGGGGCTCTTGCAGAGGGGTTTCCAGGCTCTCTGGTACCCAGCAGATTGGAAATTGATGCTGGCCCGTGCGTGTGGACTGGTTGCCCTTTGTGCTAGGACTGAGCTCCGAGCTAACCGTGAGCAGGTTAAATGCTCACTTTCACTCCTTGGGCTATGCGGGGTCCTCACCTGCTTCCCAGGCTTGGTCCAGTGTAGTGGGTCTTGTCTTCTGCCCACAACTTGCCTGGGTACCCCCTGGTCCCTCAGGGTATAGGCCTGAGTGAGCCTGGGTTTTGTGTCCATTGCCTACGGAACATCTGCAGATGCCTGTCCAGTTGGCTTTTTCTCCCAGGGCCGGAGCCTCCTCTCCATTGGTGGGCCAGGAGGGCTGTCTCAGGCTGCCCAGCATTGCTGCTCTGTGCTACCCAGGCTGGCTTCTGGGCTGAGTGGGGCTGGAGACATAAAAATAATCACTGACTTGGGTATGGCTGGATAGTGGCTGGATCTTTGATTTTCTATTTACTAATTTCTGCTCTTCCCCACCCCTACTCTGGGGTCATGTCCACCTTCTCCCGTGTAGTCTGAGGATGCCAGGGAGGCACTGAGGTAGCAGGCGTGAGGAAGGGTGTGGAGAGAACATTTCTGGGGCCTAGGACTTGGGGACAGGCCTAAGCCCCAACAAGACCTGCGGGTCCCCTCTACTCTGAGCTCCCGGGCTGCCCAAAGGGCACAGACAGTTCTGCCTTCCTTGAAGATTCTTCGGGGCAGTGTCTTACGCAGCACAGGATCCTGGTGGAAGATGCTGGCCCACCATTCCTTCTCCATCCTCTTGCTCTGGAGTCCAGAGCGGTTGCCAGGTAGACAGTATACTACGGCATAGTTACGGGGGGTTGGATACCTGGTACAGGTGTGGAGGCATGACGGGCACCAGCCAGCTGTGGATAATGGAGAAGCTGAATGCCGTTGTCCTTTCTTCCAGGCCGCACGTGTGTGCAGAGCAGAAGCTGACCCTGGTGGGCCACCGGCAGCCCTGTGTGCAAGCCTTCAGCCGCGTGGTGCCTGTGTGGAGAGCGGGCTGTGGGCAGCAGGCATGGTGTGTTGGCCAAGAGCGCAGGTATGCAGCAGAGGGCTTTTCTTCCCATTCTCAGTGAGGGTCAGGCAGCTAGGCCTGGGGCACCACCTCCACCTGACACCCCTCACTGAGGACATGGTCTCTTACCCCCAGACTCTAGCAGGCTGGCTGCGGGGCACTTGTGGAGGTTGGGAGGACCCATCGGGGAGGAGTGCCGCTTGGCCAGAAGGTCGAGTTCCTGCTCAGCCAGCGGAGGTCCCAGCTGGAGGTTGTTGCCACCTGACCCCTGGGCCTAGTGCCCAACCCTGTGGTTAACCTATTGCTCAATGTTTTCTTTAAAAACCAAACTTAGGGAGTGCCTTTGCATAGCTCTCCTCTTCAGGGCCTGCCTGAGGGAAGCAGGGCAGTGGGGAGCAGCACAGTAGGCGACGTTGGGTGCTAAAGGAGAGGGAAAGTTGGCTGCAGCCCTAACTAGGTGGAAGTATGTGTCTGAGGGGGAAAGGAGGAAAGGACCGAGTGGGGTAGGGTGCTCAGCAGGGAGGGGGCTTAGTGCTGCTGCTTCTCTGGGGTCTAGGGTTCATGGGGCACCTGGGCCTCCTCCGTCTGACTCAGGCACTCCAGGGGCTGTTTCAGCACTCAGTGTTTGTTTGCCGTCCATTAGGGCTTGTGTAGGCTAGAGATGGGAACACTACAGTGGGAAATGTTGCTCAAGGATTGTTGTCTCCTCGCCCAGGACAAACCTTGGTAATGTCTGGAGGTGGTGAGGGGTGACAGCCGAGGCCCTGGATGGGGCCTACTGCTCAGGTGTGCAGAGCACAGCACAGCCCCTTCCTGTGGAGTGCCAGGTCAGGAGACTGAGGGGCCCTGAGGGAAGGAGAAGGCTCTCGTTCTCAGAGGTCAACATTTTGTACCTTCTGTCCAGCCTTCACACGGCCATGGGTACACATGTTTAGGAAGCAGTGTTTGCGCCTCTTGGCTGTGTTTCCCTGCCCACAGCCCGTGCAGGACACTCTTTCTGGAAGCAGGTGGAAGCCGCTGAAAGCCTGAGGCTGGATTCTGTAGCAGTCAAGGTTCATAGGTTGGGAGGGACTGGACGTGACAGCTTTTCCAAAGGGGCTGATGACCTCCAGCCTCCTGGCATGGCATCCTTAAGAGTCCTACTGTCTGGGAGGATTACACTTTCCTGGCTATGTGTGGGGGAGGGGAGCAGAGTGCTGGTGAGTAGGCAGGGATGGTGGTGTATTTGGTGTAGTGCTGAGTCAGGGCATTCTGGCTATCTCAAGATGGCTTGTGTCCAGAGATCCCCCATCCTACTGTCCAGCTCAAGGCATCCAGTACCCTTCACCCGCCCTCAGCCCCAGGTAGGGGTAAGGGTCCCATGTAGCATTTTGGGTTCTGGGCTCTATGTGGGGACCGAAGTCCTGTGGGTGAACAGCTGTCTACCATTGCTGAGGCCATCCTTCTGGCTGGGCACTGGCCTGTTTTCCTCCTTCCCCCATCTCTGAGGTGAACCCGAGTCCTCTGCCTCAGTGCCTGTGGAGGATGAGGGATCCAACTGTGGAGGTCAGGACATACACACCAACCAGGCTTCCCTCAGCTCCCAGTGTACAGCAAACACAGGCATGCTGGAAAGTTCTCCCAGCGACTTTCCTGCCCTGGTAGCCTCAGCACATCCCTAAGCCACACCGCCTTCTGTAGAGCGCTTGATCCAGTGAACACCGCTTCCTTCCCCCTCGCCATGTCTGGGTCCCAGAGCCCTCCAGCCTTGTCTGTCTTCCCAGGCTCATGAGCAGAGCACACACTGGGACATAGTCTGAGCTTGGCCTTAGTGGCACAGGTATCGAATACGGAAGTGACGTTCAGATAATCTCAGATAATATCTCACCATCAAGTCTAACTACAAGTGGCCTCTGTTAGTGGGCTCTGCCAGTGGGCTCTATTCTCAGCTTTGCTGGCCCTACAACAGGCTGAGCCTGTAACTCACCCATGTGTGAGAGCCACCCGTGGGGTCACCCGTGGACTCAGGTGGTGGTCAAGCCCTGAGGGACGTCACTTCCCACTGTCATGTCAGGCTTTGACCACACTGTGACCGTGCTGCTATGGAGGGTTCCTCTGTTTCTATCTTTCACTCTCTCTCTGGTTCTCTTACTGAGCTGGAGACTGGCTGCTTGGCTAGGCTGGCTGACCATGACCAGCGGCTCCTTGACTCCCTCCCTCCAGTGCTGGCCTTACATGGGCAGGTAGCCACACTGTCACCCACTGAGCCAGTTCCCCAGCCTCTAGGTTTTTGTTTTGTTTCTTGGGGGGACCCTCTTCTTCAGCTCTTGTGTGGCCCACCTGGAGACATCCCAGGATGCACTCAGGATGCCAGCTCTCAGTCTGAGTGTGCTTGACCAGGATAAGAACTTGGTGTGGCCTCAGTTTCCATCTGTATTGACCTGGCTGAGGCTGAGGTGACTGCTTAGGCCAGGACTCACATGTGGCCATGCCCTGGTGGCTCCTGTCTTTAGGTAATAAGCTCTTGGTGTTGGTGTGTGGCTTCATCAGTAACAGGTGAGGCTGTACTGATGCCTGAGAGGCCAGGAGGACTTCAAGGTCTCACTGTGAGAGAGTCTTTCCTGAGAGGTCAGATAGATAACTATGCCACCAGGCTGGGAACTCTCCAGGCTACATAAAGAGGTTCTTTGAGGGGCATGGGAGGAGTCACCCTGAGGAGGGAAGGAAAGTAGGAGGAATTGAAGGTGACTGGCATTAAAATCATGGGGCCTGTGCCCCTCTTGGAGAGCCCAGACTCCTGATTACTGTGGCCTCCATTCTGACATGGCCAGAGCAGCCTGAGTTCCAACATGGCCCAGAAGTTTCTGTTCTGACACAGTCTCTGAAGCCTCCATTTTGACATTGTCCCAGCCCTACATGCAGAGCCCCTGTGAGCTGGTACTATATGAAAGGGAGCTGGGTTTAGTTCTCATGGCCTCGCCAAGAGTCTCTTCCTTCAGGGGCCTTAGAGAGGAGTGTCCAGGGGAGCCGCATGTAGCCCAGCCCTGTCTGCAGCCCAGGCGAGGGGATAAATATTTACGATGGCCAGGCTCTAGTACTCCACTGCCAAATATTGTTCACGCTGTGGTCAGTTTCTGTCCAGGCAAGTGGTTTCATGTCCTGCCAAGGTGGTATTTTGTAAGGCACTCCCAGAGTTTCTGTGTGAAGAGTCTGTGCAGGAACACACGCTTCCGGGAAGTGGCCTCAGCCTTGTTTATTAGGCCTAGTGCAGGGCCACATGGCTTCCCGTGTACTGGCTCTAGAAAGCACAGCCCGTTTGTCACCTGCAGGCACAACATGGGTCACCTGACACTGGCCAGGCCCTCGAGGGTCCTGGGCCTTGTGGCTGTTGGCCCTGCAGGCTGGTGGAGGAGGCTTCTCTCTACCTGTTCTTTCCTCCCCCTCCCCCTGCCTCTCTGCTTCTGGTCCCTCTTTGTCTGTGTCACCTTTGCAGTCTGTCTCTATAAACACAGACTCCATAGTCATAGGGTCCAAGCTGTGAGTTCTGTGTTCATTTCCTAGAGCTGTTTTGACAAATGCTGACAAATCAGGAGGCCTAAAAACAGCTCTGGAAAGGCCTGAGGAGATGCCTCAGTTGATAAATTATTTGTCATACAACTGTGAAAACTTGAGTTCATATTCCCTAGAACCCACATTTTAAAAATGCTAGGCATAGCATTATACACCTGTAATCCCAGTGCCAAAGAGGAAAAAAAAAGACAGATCTCTGGCTGGCCAGTGTAGCCTATTAGTGAGCTACAGGTTTAGTGAGAGACTCAAAAAAAAAAAAATTGAACAGGACTCTCTGCATTGTTCTTGTCTTCACATGTACATGACACGTGTATTTGCACCGCTACACATAAAATAAAAATAAGACAAAGCAGCTTCTTAACCTGGAAAGCGTCTATACAAGAACAGGATCGGGGTGAGGTTCAGAGGGGGCACCTGTCCCAGCCCCAGCTCTGGGGTCACCGGCTGTCCTGTCAGGTCTGTCTGGGTGTCGCCAAGCTGCCCCATTGCTACAAGCTCTCCTTGTTGTAGTCTCCGTGGGATGCCATTCAGTGTTCCCCAGTGTGTCCCCAACTTCAGTGATTATCGGTTAAACAGATTTTGTTCCCTAGTCAAGTTCCATTATAGGCGGGCATGGATTTGGGGGAGTAAGTGCTTAAACTTAGTGTCAGAAGTGACAGAGTGGATGGAGCTGACAGCCAGCAGCAGCCGCCATCTGTCTCACTGGTCGCTAGAGCCAGGGAGGGTGGCAGCTCTGGCAGGCAAGGGCAGGAAGAATGGAGCCTCCAGTGGCCCTGTGGGCTCTTAACTTACCCTGTGAAGATACTTTTGGGCATATAGGATACCAGTTCCCTGGACACTTTAGCCTCTTACCTGGCATTGGCAAGTACCTATCTTCGGTGTGGTGAGAGCCCATACAGTGGCCCTGGAATGGCGTAGTGATCACACGCCCTGTCTCTTCTGTTCCAGGACTGTGTACTATATGAGCTACAGGCAGGTGTACACCTCAGAGGCCCGCACTGTGTTCAGGTGCTGTCCCGGCTGGAGCCAGAAGCCCGGCCAGGAAGGCTGCCTCTCAGGTGAGTGTCCACCTCTCTCAACTGGTACCAGGCCATCTCTGGACCGAGGCATGTGTGATGGGGAGTGTCTGCTTGGCCTCGGCAACCCCGGTGCTGGCGCATGGCTTCTGTACTCCTAGCCCCTGCCCTTAGCCACGGACCTCCAGTTCTGTCTACCCAAGACTGTCAGCAGAATTCAGATGGAAGAGGCAGAGGATTCCCAGCTTAGTCAGGTAGAACTGTAGGAGGGAGAGATAGCCTGGTGCTGAGACAGGTAGGGGGTGGGGTGCAGAGGCAAACCTGAGCATCTAACCATGTCAGGGACAAAGGAACAGGTTCTTGGCCATGGAGCATGACTGTGGCAGCTGCGGGAGAGGCCTTGGCCTGCAGGTATGGGACAGGTGGCTGGCAGGTGGATGTGGGGACAGGTGGCTGGCAGGTGGATGTGGAGACAGGTGGCCCGCAGGCAAGAGTGGTATTCCCCAGGAGAGGTCATTCCTGAAGTCATTGGGGTGGCTGGGACTCACGCTCCTCACCTTGAAGGTTAAGCATGGTGGGCTCTGGCTCTTTCCTATCTCCACCATTAGAGACTTAGTTGCTCATCCTAAGATGAACTCCAGTGAGGAATAGGGAAGGGAGTAGGGATGCTTGCTGATTTTTTTTTCCAGGAGGGAAATGAGTCACCCTCCGGAAGGGAGCAGAAGGGAGAGGACAGGAGGCCAGCTTGGAGGTGACAAGATTGGGCTGCTGGCCAGCACTCTCTCAGGTTGGGGTGTTCTGGCCTGACACCAGTATCTCCTTCCTCTCTGTGGCTGTCTGCTGTGTCCCCTGCTTCCTGTGGCTTATTATGGGGCCTTGGCATCACTGTGTAGGGCCCCTGGGTTTCTGCTCTGAGGCGGGGGTTCCCTGGGCCTGACAGAGAAGGTGCTAATAATGGGATGAGACAGTGGGGAAGCACAGAGCGTGGCTGCATGGGAGGCAGGTGAGGACAGGGCGAATGTACAGCCTTTGCAGGGGTGCTCCGGGCAGGATGGGGGGGTGTGTGGAGGGAGAGCAGGGCAGCCTGTAGCTGCCTGTCTCCTCTGAGTCATGTGCTGGGGTCTGGTGAGCATCCTGGGGTGAGGGTGGGCAGAGGCAGGCCAAGCCAGGCTTGACCCATCTGTACGGGCTGGCTCCCTGCTGTGGGGTGGCATCAGGTGCTAGCTTTTATGGGTGGGGAGGTCATCATGACAGGGAGTGTCTGTAGCAGTGCTGTGAGTATGGCCATGGCCACCTGTCTGTCCCCGGTCTAGCCGATGGGAGCACTTGGCTTGTCCTGCCAGCTCCAGTTATCTGTGAATGAGCCCAGATGCCAGGCTGTCACCCACATGTAGAAACTTAGAGAGCGCAGGTGGCTCCCTGGGCAGCTGGCGCAAGCAGTGGAGTTCTGCTATCACATGGCCTGTGAGCTCTGCAGCTCTACCCAGAGCCTTCGATTCCTTAGTTGCTTGTTTTTAAGCATGTTTTCAACGAAGCTCTTTTACTTCTGCATGTGATCTTGTTTGTTTAATGATCCCAGCAGAGCCTACGGTCCAGCATCCCTGTCTCCGGATGCTCCCGGCCTTCCTTGTTTATCATAGTCTGGTTCCCATACTTGAGGGGCTGGTGTAGGTGTGACCCTGGGCCTATGTCCTCCCTTGGGGCTGAAGGCCCAGCATGTTTCCTGGTGGCCATAGACTCCTTCCTTTGCCCACCAATTTCTACACTAGCTACTCAGTGCCAGTGCTTATTGGGACCGGGCAGGGACAGGACCAGCTTTGGGGAGCCTATGGCCTAGTGAGGAGGCTGGGAGCAAGCAGAGGCAAGCATTCCAGGGGTGTCTGGTTGGCAGGGCAGGGGTTTGGTCATGGTGTCTGCCCCACATTAAGTCTGTGTTACCATCTCAAAGCTTTCCTCTGGGGCTGGCATTACGTCATGAGTCACAGCCTCATGGTCACTGTGCCAGCTGCTCTGAGACCCTGTTGGAGGGATTGTTCCAGGCAGATCCTGGGGCTCCTTTTGGTTTCATGGGAGAGACCCGGAGGATAAAGGGAGGGATGCTGTGACCCCAGTCTGACGCAGGCAGAAATGTGGGACAAGTGGCTACTAATGGTGGAGATATCTACCCTGTGTGAGCCAGGCAATGGAGGCAAGAAGTCCTGTGAATGAAGTTTTGGTTTCCTTAAAAAACAGTTATGTTACATAAATATGTTTCTGTTTTAATCCTAAGACAGGGATTTCAGTTTGGGTGTTAGTTTGTGCACAGCTGATAATTGCCTTGTGTGGGTCGTGGTCTTTGCCAGCTGGTACCGGCCTGCCTTGTGCAGCAGGGAGAGGGGCGTGGTCGAGGACGCTGAAGGGGATAAATATGAGAGCCCAGGAAGGGTAAGGGTGGCAGTTTAGAGAGACCAGAGACAGATGATGTGGTGGCTTGGAGAGACACAGTAAAGATGATTTGTGTGGATAGACTGAGGAGGCAGCTTGCTGCCTGTACTGTTGATGGAGATTGGTATTGACCCAAAAGAAACCACTGACCCTAAACAGCCGGGAGAAATAAAATGGTTTACAGCCCATCTCTCCACTAACCTCCTTCCTCTCTCACCTAGGGTTAAGGAGTTGGCGGAAGAAAATAGAGGCTTAAATACCCCAAATAAAATAGCGTTACCCTGGATTAGTTCCCTCCCTGATCTGTGACCTGTGGTGTGTCAGCCCCCAGGGCTTTGGCTTGTCACAAGTGTGACAATGCCCATCTCAGAACTATGGATGCAATCAGTGCTTCTCACGGACACTGCTGGGAGGTACACAGTAGGAGCTCAGGCAGTGCCCACTTGTACAGTCATTATTAACGGAGTCTACATACCTGTTAGCAGTGGGGATGAGAGGACACGGGTCATGGTACTGAGGGTTCAGGTGCAGGTTCAGGTGGATCTGTGTCAAGCTGTGGTTTCCCATCTGTGGAGTCTGGGGACTACCTGCCATAGTGGCTTAGCGGCTAAAGCTAGCTCTTTGCTTCTCTGTGAGGTCTGTGGACCTCAGATACTCCCAGAGGCTCCCTTGAAGCCTCCTGGCTCTGCATTCCTCCATCGTGTGGGCTGGGGATCCTGAGTAGCCTCCTTCCAGCTTTGCTATATGCTTCCTACTGTTTCCAGTGAGAGACCAGGGCAGGTGCAGGTGGAGAGGGTTTCTGCCTTAGAGTGGAAGTCTCGGGCTCTTCACAGTACCTGGAGCCCTTAGAGGTTCTGACTCCCTTCTGTCAGGTGTGAACATGAGCAAATAACTGCCCATAGTTCTCTCCCAGTCAGTGTGCCAGTTAGAACCAGTGAGAACTAGCTGAGGTCAGAAGTCCTCATACAGGAGAGATAGAAGCTCACTTATTTCAAGGACTGGGGTATGCCTTCTTCTTCCTCCAGCACCTCTAGCCCCTCCGCAGGGAAAGGCAGTGTCCTGGCTGCTAGCTCCAGCCCCTCCCCAGCCATTGTGAAGTTTCCTTGCTTCAAGTGACCTGGAAACTGCAGGAGGACGTGTCAGCCCGAGGGGGCTCATTCAGCCTGGCACTGTTTGTGTAGGGGTGATGGAGTGATGGAGGCCAGAGAATGGCAGGAAGCCGCTAATGGGGTTGTGATTTCTCCCAGGTCCATTTATGAGATTGTGGCTGGGAGGTGACCAGAAAGAAAAAGTGCTGGGTGGGGTGTCAGCTTCCCAGAGCCCTGTGATGTGGGTATAACTGGACCATGCCCCTTTCTGCTGTTCTGCCTTCTGTTTCCTGTTTCTCTGAACTACACTCTTGTTAGGTGACAAGTTTTGCTCGGACCCTCCTAATGTCTAAGCCATAGCTGCTCAGAGCCTGTGTTGGGGCTCTCCGCCTTCCACCAAAGGAGGTGAATGTATGTTACAAGCAACATGGTGCCTGTCCTCAGCAACTGATCCCCATCCCACTGTGTCCAGTCCCTGAGACCTCCAGGGGTGAAGCTCTAGTGTGTGACCCCTCTCTATGGTGGCTGGACCCAGTGTGGGCTGAGGAGCCCAAAGGTCAAGAGCTGCCTCAGCTCCATGGGGTATGAAGGGCACTGTGAAAGACCTCTGCAAGAGAGTCCAGTCAGCTCTCTCTCTCTGTAGCCTTGGCTTGGCTGGCCTGGAATTCACCATGTAGACAAGGTTAACCTTGAACTCACAGAGATCTTCCTGCCTCTGCCTCCTGAGCACTGGGCATAAAGGTGTGTACCACCTCCTCCTCTCCCTCCCCCTTTTCCTTTGAAGACAATCTGGTATATCCAAGAATGGCCTCACACAGCTCTGCCGCTGAGGATGACCTTGAACTTCTGATCCTCCTGCCTCCATCTACTAAGTTATAGGGGTTACAGGCATGCACCACCGTGCCTGGTCTGTATAGTGTTGAGGGTCAAGCCTTGAACGTGCTAGGCAAGCTCACTTCTAACTGAGATACCTCAGGCCACCAGCTTTCTGTAGGATATGTATTGTGGATTCCCAAGACAGACTGTTACAGTGTCTCAGTGTAGACCACTGGCACCTTCCGAAGGAGAAGCAGTGGATTATGGCACACGGTGCCTCAGTGCATGTGTCAGTAGTTACTGGTATGGGCAAGCCACTCCACTGTTGCATGGCACAGAAGAAATATGGGGCAGGGCACGTGGCCTCCTGGGAGAGTGGACAGTTCTCTTGATTGAGAAGTATGGTGACAGATGGGGCGGGCGGGGGGGGCAGGTCAAGCTGGAGCAGTTGTAGAAAGCCTTGCCCAGGTCCATAGTAGCCTGTGTGTGAAGGTGTGAAGGTGTGTGTACCTGGGTAGGAATCCCAGTGAGGCAGTGGGTATGAGGTACAGAACCAGGGAGTGAGGCAGGATGAGGCAGAATGACGTATGGGGACGGTGATTGAGGAGAGGCTCCTACAGCTGGGGCAGCAGTGGCAGCTGGGCGTCCTGCAGGGTCTTACCCTGCTAGAGGTTCGTTTTCAAAGATAAAAAACAAAATTAACTTAGGGCATGAAGGGTTTGTGCTGGCTTGTTTTCTATCAACGTGACACAGCCAGAGTCATCTACAAAGACGGGACCTCAGCTGAGCAAATGCCTCCATCAGGCTGACCTGCGCATCAGGCTGAGTCCGTGCGCATTTCCTTGAGTCATGATTGAGGTGGGAGGATCCAGCTCTCTGTGGCGGAGCCACCCCTGGGCAGGTGGCCCTGCATGGAATAGATGCCTAACCTGTGTGAGCCACTGTATAAGCTCAGACAGTCCCTCTCCTCCCAGGGTGGTGTCTTATCACAGCCATGGAAAGCTAAGTAAGGCGGGGTCTACCCAGCTCCCAAATCCCGGCTACAGTCCGTCACTGCGGACAGGTCAAGGCAAGACCTCCAAGCAGTGAGTTACGCACACAGTGAAGAATGGGGAGAGAGAGCAAGTATGAGAGACAGAGACAGAGAGAGTGAGAAAGAGTGAGAGAGAGAGAGAGAGAGAGACAGACAGACAGAGAGCAAGAGTGAGACAGAGAGACAGAGAGAGAGAAAGTGCAAGACAGAGACAGGCAGAGAGAGACAGAGAGACAGACAGACAGAGAGAGAGAGAGAGAGAGAGCGGGAGAGCGAGAGCGAATGCATGTGTGCTTGGCAGTGCTCAGCTCTCATTTTTTTCTGAAATGAAATGACATTGCCCACATTCTAGGTCGATCTTTCACCTCGATTAACCCAACCAAGAAAGTCCCTCAGAGGCATCACAGTCCAGGTGGTTCCTCACTGAGACTCTCTTCCCAGGAGAGGCTGGATTGTGCTGAGTTGTCAAAACTAGCCATCAGGGCTGGCAGCTGTAATTGGGTTCGGGCCTGTGTCGACCACACCACCTCTCCCAGCTGCTTGTGCCTGGCTGTGTGGTGCCCGTGGCATGTAGGCACTTCACTCTGACTCTGCCTCTGTCTGGACCTGACCTAGGCCCTGCTCCATGTGAGGGACACTCCAGTGTGTGTATGGGACACCCCAGTCTATGTCTTCATCTCTGTCTTGATGCTGACCCCATTTTCCAGCAAGGCTGCATTGTAAGGTTCCTTACAGGCCTAGAGTCTCTGCTGGGTATCATTTAACCAGCCACACGGTACAGGCTCTCAACACTGGGCAAACGGAGCTAGCATAGCGTAGGTGGGAGCCTAGGCTGCAGAGGGCTGGCATAGGGCCTGGGCAGGAACCTTCCTTCTAGCCATGAGAGGTGCTGGAGTGTGGCCAAAGTAGCTAAGGGAGAGAGAAGCAGCTGGGCAGATGGAAAGGGAACCCAGACCTACTCTACCCCCAAGAAGCTGGACACTGGGGCCCCTCATGCCCTGGTCCCTGCCTGTGCTCTATATGTCTAGGGGAAGAGACCTCGGGCTCTTGATTCTGCTCAGGCAACTGCAATCTGCAGGACATTTGCTGTGGCCACTCAGGCTTCCTCAAGTCCTGGCCTTCCCTGGTCACTCCTGCCTCCTTGGTGCTAGGGGGTGGGGAGTGACAGACCAGGTTGTCTGGAAGGAGGTCGGGCATTTTCTTAGGAAAGTCCATGGCCAGGTGGAGGGGCCTGTCGCTCTGGGGACTAGGAGGCACTGTGCCACTGGTGTGTGTCCCAGCAGCCTGGCACTTGCCATTGGATTCTGAGGGATGACCTGGGCTTGGGTGTTCAGCTGCTGGTGTGTCAGGCAGGTGGCCCCTGTGGGTCTTTTCCTGGGACCTCTGGGTCTCTCTGGCTGGCTTCTCAGGGGTTGCCAGAGATGCTGCAGGAAGGCCGCTTGGACCCCAGCTCCCCTCCACTTCCTGCTTCTGCTTTTCCTTTTCTGTTTCCGCTCTGGCTGCCTGTCAGCCCTGCACTCCAGTGTGGGAACTGGATATGCCAGCTCCCAGGACCTAGGCTTCCCCTCCTCCACATGGTCGAGAGACCTGCCCAAAGGGCCCTGCTGTACCGCTGTGACCTCCTCTTGCTAGTTCCTTTAGGTAGCATAGATCACCTGACTACAGAGTCCCCCGTTTAGGCTCCTTGTGGCACAACTCCCACACATGTGTACCCTGACCGAAGCCCACCCCGGTAACTGCCGTATTCTCTGCACTGAGATGCCCCACCCACTCATGTGCTCACTTGTATGTGTGCATGTGTTCTGTCACACTCCCTCTCTTAGGCAGTGTTCCAATGCTGTGAAGAGGCACCATGACCAGATTAAAAAAATATCCTGGCAAATATTATACCCCATCTGCAGTTTACCCTCTCTTCCCTTCCCCCAGTCTCTCCCTCCTACCTCTCCTCTCCCCAGATTCACCCCTCCCTGCCTCTCCCCCAGATTCACCCTGGCATCTCCCCTCAGAAAATAGCAGGCTTCCCAGGGCCATCAACCAACCTAGGCATTACAAGCTCTGGTAAGCCCAGGAACATCCCATCACGTCTGGACCAGGCAACCCAGTAGGAGGAAAATGGTCCCATAAGCAGAAGCACGAGTCAGATGGCCCCACTCCCGCCATTAGGAGTCTCTGAGGAACACCACGCTACTCAGCCATGACGTAGATGCAGAGGGCCTGGGTCAGACCCCTGCAGGCTCCCGAACTCTGAGCTCCCATGAGACCCGGACATTTGATTTCGTGGGCCATGTTCTCCTTGTGTGTCCCCGACCCCTCCTGCTCCTCCAGTGATTCCTCCCCCCACATGCGGTGCGTGCAGTTCTCTCAGAATGGGCGACTCTGGGTCCTTGCCCACTGGCATCTCAGGTCCTGACATGCACGTCAGTATACTCACAGGCCTTGGGCCCTGGACTTGGCATTTCTAATAGCAGCTTCATTGCTTACCATCCTGGGGCCTTACTTGTTGTGAGCTTGGCTGTTTCTGTGTCACCTCTGAATCATCATGGGTCAGAGCACCTGTGCAAGAAGGACTTGTCCTTTGGCCACTCTCCAGTGGTCAGCTTCGGAGCCTAGTGCCACCTGAAGCTGCGTTCATTGAGAGGTAGGTAAGCTGGGGTGGACTCCTCTGCTGGGAGAAGCAGAGGTTGGTTGTTTAGAGCTAGGGTGTGCCGGGTGGGGGAATGGGATGCTGATACAGTAGGGTGTACAGGAATGGGTGTGTAGGACCAGTTTTCGGGGCTGGGTGTGTGCAATTGAGTGTGCAAGGTAGGGTGTAGGTGGAGTGAGTGTGTAGGGCAAGGATGTCGAGTGGGCCAGGCAGACATGGGTGTGCAGGATTGGGTTGCAGAGCTGGGTGTGCAAGGCTGAGTAAGTAGAGTGGGGTGGTTGTGAGAATTCCCTCTCTGGGGAGATGTAAAGAAATGTCTGTCCCCTTCTTAAAGCTCCCTCAATGACAAACCAAAGTGAAAAGGCAGCTTGGAGAACGGAGAGTATTGGGCCTACTTACAGAGCATGGCAGGAGGTCACTTACATGACATGGGCAGTGCCAGAGCTTTCACCTGGCACAGAGGATGATTTCCCTATGGTTGCCTAGCTGGGGTGCCTCCCACTCTGTTAACTTCCCATCTGTGCAGTCCAGCACCTCCTGAGGCCAGGAGCCCCCTGGCATCTCATCAGAACAGCAGGCAGATGGCTGGGAGGCACAGGAGGGCAGGCTAGGTGGGTACCCAGTGAACCTTTCCCACCCCGTCCCATGAGGGGACATGAGTAGGTGACGGGCCTGGCCGTGAGGATCTCATAATTACCCCTGTTCTGAGGAAGGTGCTGGCAGTGTAGGGCTGGACGTGTAAAATGGGGCTGTGTGGAAGGGGCCTATAGGGCTGAGCGTGCAAGGCCAGGTGCTCAGTGTAGACCACGGCCTGTAGGGCTGAGTGCCTGGCGGGCAGGGCCAGGAGTGTGAGTACTGCTTTGGGGATGGCCTCACTCTCCTCCCCAGCCCCACAGTCGCTGCCGGCTCTCTTCTAAAAGACCTAGACTCAAACATAGCTGGGGATATTTGACTAACCTCTCGATTATAATTGGTTCCAGTTTTGAAAACAAAAGCCATATTTTTCTGGTTCCCCCAAACTCTTTATTTGAATGAGTGGTGCAGGGAGAGGGACCCCAGGAATTGTGCCCTCCGCCTCTTCCCTCCCTCTTGCCATCCTCCCCATCCCCCATCACAAGTCAGGCTTTGCATTGCCCCACTGCTCCCTGCCAGGAAGCCTGTCTGCAGAAGCCTGGGAGGCCCCTGGAGCACAAAGCAGGCCTGTGGAGTGGAGAGACGGGCCTTGGGCACAACCTGCAGCAGAGGACCACCCCCAGCAGGAAACAGGCTGGGGCAGCACAGATCCTCTGCATGGTCATCAATGGCACCAGGGGCACAGTTGGCCCGGGCTGCCCTTAGCACCCATGTGACCAGTGTGGCATTCTCAGCCGTTGGCTGCTCCTGTAGGGGATGGGAGGAAGTCAGGAAGCAGGGTCCCTGGGGACAACTTCAGGGCTAGTAACAAGGATGAGGTTGAAGGGGTGGACGTCTGGAATGACCATCCGAGGTCCCTGCTGCGTCTCCCTCAGAAAGGACTAAAACTCTGGTCTTCTGTGCCGTTTTGGCCAGCACTATCAGTGAGGTGGGAAAGGGACCCAGGTGATGTCCTGCCCCGTGTAGGTCTTTAGGGTCAGGTAGGTCCTCCATTTTCACAGAGCAGCCATGCACACCATTGCCCTCCAGGGATCCGCCTTCACTCTGTCTCCCACCCCAAGCCATTACTGTGTGTGGTCTGCTCTGTGGGGGTGAGTTGGCAGCACCCCTGTCCACCCCAGCGTTTGCTGGTGACCTGCGCTTTGCATGGCTGGCGCTGAATAAGAAAAAGACAGGCAAAAACTTGTGCTCAGTCTGTGAGTTGGTGGTGGAGTGACAAGCCCCCTCTTGTACCCATCATGCCTGGCCTTGTGCAACCGTGGCATTTTTGTGACACAAGGCCAGACTTGCTCTAGGTAAACCAAGGCTGGGCCTTCTGTGGGCCTTCTCAGTCTAAGAAGCTTTTCTCTGGGGCTCCTCTTGGCCATAGTTTCCTCACCTGTGAGAGACTGGCTGATTTGGTGTGTCTCTGAGACTGTTGCACTGGAGTGGCCAGTGGTCAGGGTGGAGGTGCTGACCAACAAAACTTGGATGGTGTCAGAGCTTCTGGGTAGAGGTGGGCCTGACACCTGGGAAGGTTTGGAGTGGGCAGGGATCAAGATGAGCTTCCAGAGTGGGAGCAGAAGGAAGGAGAGACTGGGCCAAGAGTGTCAGGAGTTACAGACGAAAAGCTGGTAAGTGTGTGTGTGTGTGGTCACTGGTGAGTGTCTGTGGTCTCTGACAGCTGGTAGGGTTCTGTCGCTGTGCCAGGAGGGAGAATTAGAGGGGCCATGAGGCTGCCCTGGGGTAAGGGGACTTGAGGCTTGGCTGGGAAGGTCTTGGGCAGCCATTGAGCTCTGGGCCTTGGGCTGAGTGGCGCCTGGTTCTAAACTGGGATAATTGATTAATTGAGGGAAAGCCAGATGGCCACTGTCCCCGGGTGGGAGACTGACCCTTTACCTCAGCTCCAGATGCCACCCAGGGCTGCTTTTGGCTGTCAGCCTCAGGCAGGCCTGGGTGTGGCTGCCCTGGGACTCTGGCCTGCAGGGAGGGTAAGAAGGGAGTGACCTTGCCTTGGCTGTCCTGGAAGCTGGTTCTATTATGTATCTGCCACAGGGTCACTGTACTGAGGCCTGCAGCTGTGGTGGGCAAGCCCAGGCCGATTCGCTATAGTTCCATGCTCTCGCAGTTCTCTCTGGGCTCAGCAGAACCGTTTGGGGCTTGAGCTGGTCCAGTGAGCATGTCACCTAGTGGGAGCTTTTTGTCTTTGTCCCTGGACCCTAGGACTGTAGAATGCCTGGGAGGACCTAGCTCTCCAGCTTCCAGGGCATATGGCCTTTCATGTTCTGTGCCTGCTCTCTGCTGAGGGCCAGGTGTCTCAGAGCAGAGGCACCAGAGGCATTTATCTCTGTCCAAGAGAGCTTTGTACTAGCTGTCTGAGAGGGGCTGACACCTACCCTCTTTGGTGTCTGTGCTGTACTGCCAGCGGGCTGTCCAGGAACCCTTTACAGGTGGCTCATTGTAGAGCCACTGGACGGGAGTGCACGGCTTCTGATTTCAGGCGTTGGGGTGTCTGGGCCCTGATGCCTCTTAGCTTCCCCCTTTATTGGTTCACCCTCAGGTCCAGGCCATTGAGGTCTGTGGGTAAGAAAAACCATCCCATCCCCATGGCCTGCTGTGCTCTCCTCAGCTGGCCCTTCAGATCCCCTCTCTCTGCCCAGCTTCCAGCTGCTCTTCCTGGGTGGACAGAAGGTCTTGTTTCTGTGCTTCTGTGGCCACTGGTACTCCATGCCTCTCCCACAGAATACGACTCCTTGAAATTGCTGAAGCCCCACTCTCTGCGGAAACTTACCGGTGGCCTATAATGGCCTGCTGACGAGGTAGGTCCATGTCACCTCTGCCCCAGGTGGAGTAGAGGGGGAAGTGGGTGGCTTCCCACTTCCGTTGTGCATCCTCTGTATAATCCTACCTTTTCCAGTGTCAGCGGCGGCCAGAGCATTCATTTTTCTCAGTGAGTCAGTAATGACCAGGCTTGCCCCGCTCCACGTTCCTAACAAAAGCACTTCTGTCTTTGTCTGCAGACTCCCAGGGTTGGCTTGAGATGGGTGGTCTCCTAATGACATAATTACAGCAGACGCAGTGAGAGGCCCATTCCCAGGCATGTTGCTTTTGAGCTGCCAGGTCTGGGCATTGGCAGACTGGTGGTTGGCATCTCACGTGATTGACAATGTCCAGGCATAGCAATAGAAAGCTCCATCTTAGGGGGTGTACAAGGCCTTTCGGTCTCTGTACTACTGCAGGCTCGAGTCCCCCATTGTTCTCTTGGGTCGTCTCTCTGGACAACTCTCCCCATACTGGGCATATGAAAAGACTCTCAGTTTTTCGAATCTTTTGCTTTAGTTCGTCCCCTGCCTCAGCCATAGTGCCCTGTCCAAGGCACTATGGAAACTGTCCAGATACAGGGCGTGGGAGTCCTGGTGTGTGCCTGGGTGCTGAACACACCCCTGCCTGCAGGGGTGCTGGGTGGCTACTGTATCACACACTGGGGTGCCAGCACAGCTTGGGGTCTGTGATAGCTGATTTCCCACCCTCCAGGCTGGGGTCATGGGAACCTGGACCGTGAGAAGAGAACCTTGTGGCCAGCAGCCCTGCACAGTGTCGGTCCCTGGGACCGCTTAGGCTAAGGGACTGTGCTTAGGACACTGGGGCATGGTTTCCTGGCAGCTGTTGCCCAGTGAAGCCTAGCTTCTCCTCACTTGTCAGGCCACAGTCCTCAATTTAACACCTCCCATTGGTCAGGCTGAGTCCTCAGGAGCCCAGTATAGCAAGGCGACCGTACCCGGCTTGCCCATCTGGACAAGGCCGTGGTCTGTGTTGTCTCCCTAAAGGAGTAAGCAAGGTGAGCCTGGGGGTGATTCAGGGTGATGTTACGGCTCTGACTCAGGAGACAGATGGCCTGCCCAGAGGCTCGGGGCTCCTCGGAGGCTGTTCAGTAGCAAGTCTGGGGCTGACCCTGTCTCTCCTGTGCCCCAGCCTGGCGGTGCACAGAGGCCTGCAAGCAGCTGTGGGCAGCAGCTTCCATGAACTGGGAGCTCCAGGCTAGTCTGCTGGAGTGAGTCAGCTGACTGGGATCAAGTGAGAGCAGAGGGGCAGGCTGCACGCTCAGCCTGGGTACTAAGGAGAAAGCCGGTCTGTCTTCCTGTGTGCCACAGGCCATGGGGGCAGTCACAGAGGAGCGCCACCGCCTTCCTGGTCTGAACTGTTTGCTCCACACGCCCATCCTGCAATCCTGCAGCCATGGTCCCTGTCGTGTGCCTCTGAGATCCCTTTCCCGAAGCACTGTCTGACCTGTGACACTGGAGCACCAACCCCTCAGGCCTGCCAGCCCAGGTATTTCCATGGCTGCTACACCTGAGGCTAGAGGAAGGAGGCCCTGGCTTCCTCTAGCCAGAAGACACAGGTTTCCCAGAGTGGCCTGGGAGCTGTTCCATTCCTACTCCAACAGTGTAGGTCGGCTTGCATCTTGTACAGACTCTACCTGAGTGACTCACTGCCAGTGTCGTCTGGAGAGGCAGACTCTAGGAAATCTGCTGATGGCTCGTCTTCAGGATTCCTGGGGTGTGTGTCTCTGTTCCTGTTCCAGCAGGATGATTAACAGGGCTCTGCATGTGGGGAGCTGGCAGCTGCTTCCCAAGTCTGCTCTTGGGTTTCAGCCCCAGGCATTCCAGAGCAAGGCCCTGCCCTCTGTGCCCACTAGTGCCAGGCCTGTATACCATCATGAGGATCCAGGCCAACTGATAGCCCATCAGGTACTGTCGGGGGAGGGGGTGGCCATGAGGTGCTGGCGGTTGCATAAATGGTTAGCATCCAATCAGGGCTGGCCACAAGGGAGCTGCTGCCCAGGTCACACTCAGGACACCATCCCTCTCTGGAGCCATGGGGAGTTTGTTCCTCCAAGGTAGGCGGGGCCCCTGAATGTGGGAGAGGAGGGGATCTCAGGAGGGAGGCTGCTGGTTCCTGTGGTGCCAGCCTCAGGATGGAGTGAATGAGCACAGTGGATCCCGGGCACATTCTTGTTCCCTGAGGGGACATGGTCACTAGGCCAGGATCCACCATGCTCCTGAGGAACTGCAGTGTGCCTGCTCCATGGAAGCTCTGAGGCCCTGAGCTCCTAGGGCAGAGAGGCCTCTAAGCCTCACTCACACAGTAAGCTTAACTGGGCATTTCAGAAGACGTATAGACAGTGGGCACCACTGTGCTAAAATCCACTGTGGAGACAGTCCAGTATCCATTTGGCAGCCCAGGGCCCAACATCTCAGGTTTTGCTCTCATTCCCTCAGACCCAGCTTACACCTTCTTGGCCTGCACTTTCCTCTAGGCTCTCCTGGGAGGGATGGCCTCACCCAGCTGTTTGTGTCTGACCCTCAAAGACTCTTCCAAAATGCTGCCAAGGAAAAGGGAAGGGTGTGGTTTGGCCTCTGTCCCGTGAGGATGACATCATCTCCTTTTCTACCCCGATGTGTTTGGAAACGCACCCCAGGATAGTTTCTTCCTCATGGAAAGGAAGTGGCTACATGTCCTGCAACAGCTCCCTTTGTGTCTGGGACCATGCATGGGGCAGAATGGGTCCTTGGTGATTGGGTCCACTGGGTCTGTAACCCACTCAGTCAAAGGGCCTGATGTATGTCAGTGGTCCATTGGGCTTTTCTGCCTTCCTGGCAAACCCCTATGTGTAACAGCTGTGTTCACTTGCAATTTGGGGTGTCTGTCCCCAGGCTCTGTCCAGGCTGTAGCTGTGTGTGGGTGTGTCTTCCTTCTTCATGATGTACCTTATTCTCTGACCAGCTCTGAGCCCTTGAGGCATCGCTTCACTTCCCAGGGCATCCCAGCCTTGAGGGCTATCATGTGTGTGTCCTAACTGGCTTCTCCACACTAGTCTTCTGTGGCTGCCTTGCTCCTGGGTGGTGAGTTCCGCTTGGTGGTGAGAGCCCATGGCAGGCTGAGCACAGTGAAGGCACACTCTGCCCCTCAGTTAAGGAGGTGCTGCTGAGAGTCCCTGCATGGCATTCAGAACCCCTGGTTCCACAGAAAATCCTCTCTGCAGCTCCTGTGGAGGAGGTAACCCCTCCCAGGGCTTAGTCCTCACTGACCCCTGTGTGTGATCTTCTCTGTAGGTGTTGGGTGGCCCTATAAAACAGGCATTCTGTGGTGCCTGGGGCATATGCACTCTCTGTAAGATTCTCCCACCCACTCTGTGGGAAGATGACATTTACAGAGCAACGTCCCAGAACTGAGCTCTTCAGGGGACTTCAATGTGGCCATCACCTTGTATCTGGGAAAGTGTGCAGGGCAGAACCGCCGGCCTGCTTTCCCTTGGCCGAGTTGCAGGGCTGGTATGGACAGAGGACAGGGGTTGGGCAGCAGGCTCCACTCAGTCTATGGCCCCTGCATTCTCCTGTGTCCTGGTACTGGACTCCTATCTGAGTCATTTGGACTCTGTGTAGAGGAAGTGTTTGGCTCGAGGCTTTTCTGTAGCCTGTGGTAGGAATGTCCCCACCTCTTGGCCCTGCTGACTCGGATCTCCCTGCCAGACTCTCAGAGCGGGCCTGTCAGGTGTTGAGGGCTAGAGCCCAGCTCTGGCCAGCTGCTGTTTCCTGTGGACTTCTGGCCTGTAAGCAACAGCTGGAGGGATGCAGAATGCAGGGCGAGCAGTCAGGGAAAGCATATCCTAAGCATGTCCTCTGTGGACCCAGGACTAGGCAGTGGCCACGATCGTGGTTGCATGGGCCTGTGTGTGTTGACACTGCAAGAGTCGGTGTCCCACACCCATTCAGCCAGGCATGAGGAGGGCTAAGCTCTGGGGCCTGGGGATACCTATTTGGGAATTTGTGACCCATACAAGGGGAGATTCTTTCCTGTCACTGTGTCCAGTGGCAGCTTCTGCCCACTGCTCTCAAAGGACCTTGCTTACTATGGTCCCCACAGCCTGGATGCTCAGACATCCTCACAGAGGCCAGAGACTGCGCAGCACAGAACTTGGTGCCTGCCTCTCCTGTGACTACTCTGGTTGATGCCCTCTCTGCCTCTGGAGGAAGGGCATAGAACTTACAGTATGCCCACTATTCTTAGGGATGCCGGGCCCCTAGTCCCTTGCTGCCAGAGCTGGGGTGCCCAGCTTTCCATCTCTTCCAGACCTGGGTGGCAGGAAAGCACTGGGTCATAGATCCTGCTGTGGTGCTTTGTATTCAGGGTGGTGCGCTCGTGCCCTCTGGTGGCTATGGGATGTCAGTGCAGGCTCATGGCTGTCTAGATTTATTAGGGTCATTAGAGCAGGGATAGAGTGGGCTGAGAGCCTGTTCCCCTGTTGGGCTTCCTTCCTGCATTCCTCACCTACTCTTGACAATGGCCATGATAGATTTGCTGCACCATCTGCCCAGGACTTGGGAACAGTAGGGGAGAGGACAAGGCCCAGCCATCCACCCAAGCCCACCCACCCACACTCTGGCTCTCAGCAGGGTTTGGCCACCCAGACCAACCCAAGTCCTTTTCCTTTGCATCATGAGCTAGAGGTGATGGGCTGAGATGCTTGGGCGCTGGAGGCAAGGACTGGAAGGTCCAGGCTAGGCGCCGTTGCACAGGCTTGGGTAGGTCCAGGGCGACACTGCCAACCGGTGCAGAGCAGCCAGATGGCAAGGAGGGGCTGGTCACAGGTCTGTGGGGTGTAGGGTACAAAATGCCTGTTTTGAGGGCTCTCTCTGGTTATGGGAAGCTGAGGGTCGAGTTACCTGTGGCGATGCAGCTGGGCTTGCATGTGGTGACAGTAGTCCAGGGCAGAGAAACAGAGCCTGTGTGATGCGGAAGGGAAGTAGGTCCCCATTGGTGAGGAGCTCTGGGTGTGGGGAGGGGCTACAAGGGCTCTGGTATGAGTGTGGAGGTTCTTGGAACCTTTCTTAAACCAGGGAGGGTTGGGAAGGACCAAGCTAGTTGGAGGCGTGAGGATGGGTGTGGCAGGGATGCATACCGAGAAAGAGGACTGAAGCCTCCAGGCTGCTCGGCACAGGGAGGGCAGGGCCCCAACCTTCCCTTCCCAGAGGCCATGCAGCCTGAGCCTCTGCGCCCACACCCCAACTCCAGGTTACCTGAAGAATGGACAGCCCTCACTACCCCAACCTTCCTACCCTTTAGGTTTCTTTCCCCTTCATTTTCCCCCATGTGTATGTGTGTGTTTGTGTGTGTGTGTGTGTGTGTGTGTGTGTGCACGCGCACATGCTTGCATGTGTGTGTCTGTGTGTGGAAGGAGATTGTGGGTTGTGCTTTTGCAGGTTCAAAGTTGACTTTTTAAGCCTTCTTCTGTCACTCTCCACCTTATTCATTAAGGCAGAGCCTCGCAGTTAGAGCCAGAGCTCATCACTGCAGCCTGGCGGATACCCCCCATCTGTCTTCAGAGTGCTAGAAGTGCAGACCAGCTGACATGAGTGCTGGGCATTTGAGCACCAGCAAGCACGTTACTCACTGGTCTCCTCTTGATTCCAGCGCCCTGACCGCTGACTTTATTGCTTCTCTGCAGGACCCTGTGTGGACTAAAATCCAGGTCCAGTCTCCCTGCCCTCAACAGGAGTTCCCTCAACAGGTGCCTGTTGCCTTTACGTGCTCCCGGAACCTCAGAGAGATGGCTGTGCTACAGTTCCGAGATGCAGCCTGTTCACAGGGACCTGGATCCAGCAGGAAGGCAGAGGGGACAGGCCACTCCCAGAGTCCCTTTGCCAGCCTGGGACCAATATTGGCTGTGGTTGGGCCCAGTCAGCAGGCAGGGAGACTCAGAAAGGTGTGGTGGCAGCAGATGAGGGTAGGCAGAAGTCCAGGAGGGTAGCTTCCGCATTAAGCATGGTGGCTTCTCTGAGGTCTTCAGCCAGGTCCTGGGCCCCTGAGGATGGCCAGTGCCCTTCTCTGGAGCAAGTGCATGGAGGAGCTGATGATCTGGCCGCGAGTGCTGCATGGGGCAAGGCAAACCCTTGGCACGTGTGCAGCCCTCCCTCATAAACCAGGAGAGGGTGAGTGGCCAGCTGGCCAGCTCTGGCTGAGGCTGACACCCAGGTTGGTCTCCCCGCCAGGCCCAGCCCCACCACCGGCAGTGTGCTGGGCTCCGCTGGAGGAGCCACAGCAGGGTGAAGAGTGCCCAGGACCCTCTGGTTCTTGGCCCAGAAACTGAGCAAGGGGTAAAGCTGGGCATAGCCAGTAACCAGACTATGGGGAAACATGGATTGAGACCGTCCAGGACCCTGTAGAACCAGAAGTCAGTGTCCCTGGCAGCATGACAAGGGGCGATCAGGACAGACAGTGAGGGATAGACAGAGGCATGCGTAGGAGAGGGGCTCCCAGCATGCCTGGCGGCCCCCAGTGGTGCTGTTAGCCTGGTGCTGGTCTCTCTGCTGCAGTCCGCCCTCCTGGCAGAGAAATGAAATGTTTGGAGTCACGGCCATGGCGGGGAGTGGAGACCTGGACATTTGGGGGATCTGAGGAATGTTCTTGGCTTCTTCTGAGCCTTTTACATCTTGTCTTGTTTTCTGGGAAACAAATGGAAAAAGAGTGAAAAAAAGTCAAAGCCCATTCCTACACTTTTGAATGCCGGTGTGTATAAACAGAGGGAACCTGACAGTTCTCAGGGAATGAGTGGGAGGAGGGAGGGTCTGTGGGGAGGTTCTGCAGCTGCAGTGGTTTGACGGGGACCGCTTCTCCCCTGGGCACTCAGGGAGATCTTCTATCCTATGCACTGTGTAGAGCATACCTGTACCCTACGCTAGCCTCCTGAAGCCTAGCTTTGTCTCTGAGTGGCCATTTGTCATCTGTCAGTGAGGTGTTGGCGTCGGCGTGATAGAGAGTCTCTTGTTGGTATTTGGTGCCTTTCGGATGTGGTGGTGATGGTGATGTCTACTGCCTGTGTCAAGTTCTGGGACTGCTGTGTACTGGGCTGAAGGCGGGAGGACACAGGAGTCTTTCTGGCCCTGTCTGGTGGCTCCACTTCCTGGCTGTCTCAGTGATCGTGTGGAGCCTTTGGGTCCTGTCCCATCTTGTCACCAATGTGTCTGACTTTTCGTGGTGTCTTTCCCCCCTCACTCACCCTGGGCCTCAGCTCTCAGGCTCCATTAGGGAGCAGTGTGGTCCTCCTCCACCGTGCTCCACATTAAGCTGGCAGGTGGACGCTCCTTCCAAGTCCTGTGGCCAGAGCCAGTGTGTTCTCTACTGCACACATCCTTACTGTGGAGTTTGTCTCTCCTGCTGGGCAAGGCCTTCCCTTCCAGCGGCCTCTGAGGAGATATCACCCAGGGCCACCTCTGTGTCTGGCCTAAGGGTAGAGCACAGGGCCTAGGACTTTGTCCTACCTTCCAGGGACCCAGCAACTGTAGACAGGCATAGTCTGGGGGCCCGGGGGCCCAGGGAGCAAGGCTAGCTGTGGAAGCACCACCTCCCTGTCTCAACCAGAGCTGTTGATCAGCTGTTCCTGTAGCTGCCAAGGGAGGGGGCTGTGACTTTTCCAAAGAGGTTACAAATGACCTTGGATGGTCAGGCAGGTAAGGGGGGCTTTCCTGCTATTTCTGGGTCACTGTGTCTTGTCTCCAAGTTGCTCTGGAGGCCATGGTGTGTGTGTGTGTGTGTGTGTGCGCGTGCCTGTCTCTGTGTCTGTTTTGGCTCCCAATCTTACTTCCATCTCCAGCTTCCTGTTGGAAAATATCTTTAAGCCCAACTCATCAACTGGGCATGGTTCACTCAAGTGAACTGACCTTAGCTGGCTACATGCTTGTGCTAATAACTTCTGACATTCTGGAAGGGGGAGAAGTTAAAACAGCCAGAGTGTGTGGAGATGATGACCTAAGCTCCATCCCCGGGAGCCACATGGTGGAAGGAGAGACTGAGTCCTGCAAGCTGCCCTCTGCCCTCCACGAGAGCACTGTGGAATGAGCGTTCTCTCTCTCACACACACATGAAATAAGATGTAATGTGAAAAGTTGAAGATTTCCAGGGACTAGGGAGAGAGGGGTAGGAGACAGGACATGTGGAGGCAGGGAAGATATACTTCATTACCTCAATGGAAGACCTGTGTCACTGTACGTGTTGAAACCCCTGGAATGTGCAGCACCCAGTGTGAGTTCTGATATGGGCCATGAACTGGGGGTCACAGTGGTCTGCTGCCCTCCTGCACAGATATACCCCAGTGCATTTAATAAGGAAGGAGTTGAGCTGGAGAGATGGCTCAGCAGCTAACAGCACTAGCTGCTCTTCAGAGGTCCCAGGCTCGGTTCATGGTATCCACGTGGTAACCCCAACTCCAGAGTGTCCAGCATGATCTCTGGTCTCTGTGGGCCCCAGGCATACATGTGCCGTACAAACATGCATGCAACGAATACCCATACCCATACAATAATAACTCTTTAAAATGAGGAAAGAATCCTGGGTAGCAGGGGAAGAGGACATAAAGGACTCTGTATTGGAAGGAGGGAAAGAAAGAGGGAAGAGCAGGACCATCCAGATGGCTCACTGGGTAACGACACTCGTCTACATGCCCTAAATTCTATCCTTAGACCCACATAGCTGGAAAGGGCAGATTCCCAACTCTAATCCTGACTTGTCCTCTGACTTCCACATGTATGTTGTAGCATTCACTTGTGTGTGTATGCATATACATGCATGCTCATGAAAGCACACACACGTGAACGGGCACACAGTCATTGGTTCTCCCTGGAGCTAGAGTTACTCACTGTAGGTGCTGGGAATTGAACTCAAGTCCTCTGAAAGCGCCCACCGCACACGTGTGGAGGGCCCTTTTCCTGCTGCTTGTTGCTTGCATTCTCTGAGGATGGACTAGGCTGATTTGGTCTCTGCCTGTCTCCAGGCTTCCCAAGCTGCTGGGCTTGTAGCTGAGCACATGGTGGGGTAGTGTGAGGCTGACCATGTGCCGCCCAGCCAGGCAGGGCAGGCAACATTCTGAAGTGGCTCCTCTGTGCTGAGGCTGATTTTGAGGACAGATTGGGCATCCGCCTTATGTACACATGCTGCTACGGCCCAATGTATTCCTCCTGCTGGTATCACCGTTGCACAATGAGATAAGTTCTCACCTCAGGTGCAGAAGCAATGGTGAGGGCTCCTCCGAGGTACCAGGAAAGGAATGTCTCCTGCTCAGGCTCAGGGGAGAGGTGAAGAGGCGGGAATCCGAGTGGGCTGCCACCACCTCCAGGCTGGAGAGCTGGGTTGCTGTGCAGTGAAGTTACACACATAGCTCATGTTCCCACAGTACCTCAGGACTAAAGCAGAACATCTCATTAGCAAATAGGGCTCCACCTGTCACAACCAGCACTTAGGAAGGGGCCCAGTCACGTGGTAGAAACACTTCCCACATGTAGGGGCATTTTCTGACGCTTTTAGACAGTGTGCTGGCCTGTTTCTGAGAGCGTGGGAAGCACATGAACGCCACAGCATCCACTCATGGGCACATTTACACAGACATGGGTTGGATCTCCCTGGAGCGGTGTCCTGTGTTGGGACACCTACCTGAGCTGTTTTTTCCTGAATGCTTCTGCCCCAAGGATGCTCCATCCTGAAAACCTTCCCAGATAT
This sequence comes from Pachyuromys duprasi, assembly GCA_028658305.1. Lineage (NCBI taxonomy): Eukaryota > Metazoa > Chordata > Mammalia > Rodentia > Muridae > Pachyuromys > Pachyuromys duprasi. Next base: position 123,032,208 of record CM053763.1, read on the forward strand.
GCTTCTTTGGGCCCTTCCCTTTGGCTGCACTACCCAGGTCCCTTCCCATGACTCCTTGCTTATCCCACCTTGCTCTCACGAGGCCAGGCATCCCGGGGCTTGCTCTGGAGGGCTGAGTGACGGGTGGCCTCTCCCGCTCCCACTAGTTTGTGGTAAGCTAGGGCGGGGTCTGGTGGGAATCAGCCTGGAATGTTCTAGCTGCCCCAGGCTGGCAGGACTCCTGAACAGAGATAACCACCCAGGAAGGTATGCAGGGTGACGGAAGCCAGGCTTGCTACAACAGCGGCTCTGCTGGGCCCAGCTCCCTCCCTGGCATGAGAGCCAAGGGCAAGCTCCAGCCTGGAGCAGTAAGACAAGGCTGCGCCATTGCTGACTTGGAGTTCCCTTTTAAAGACAATCCACGCTTACTGAGAGTGTTAGCGTTTCTGTTTACCATTCAGACTGGCACAATGGGGAGGTTTGAAGGTTTATGTTTACCTCACAGTTCTATGGCACAGATTCCCTCCCTGAATCCAAGAGTCAGCCTTCTTCTGGAGGCTTTGGAGAAAGCACACCCTGGCCTTGAGCGGCTTCCCAGGATCGCATGTATGGTGATTTGTGGTCCCTTTGTCTACCCTCAAGCCCAGTGTACAATACTTGGCTCTAAGCTCATCTTCCGCCTCCCGCTCCGTTCACAGGAGCCTCACCGTCGCAGCGGGCGCCCCCAGAGGGTAGCCTGCTCAGCAACTTCATTTGTTGTAGCAGCCCAGCCGTGATGATGCAGGGACACGTTTATAAGCCTTAGGGGTGGGAGGCAAGCATCTCAGGGGGCCAGCAACTCAGTAACTAGGCACTGGGAACCAGAACAAGGAGAGTAATTGTAGCCTCACCTCCCAAGCCCAGAACATTTGCATTTTTGGAGCCCTGTGCTCAGCTACCTGCCCATCTGCAGTTTGACTGGGGCCTCCTGCCTGCCAGAACTATCGTTCTTGCCTGGTGTGGGACCCAAACATCCAGTGCAGGTCAGAGCTGTCTTCAGGCCCTTGCTGAGGGTCCTTTGCTGGACCCCGAAGCTGGTCCAGGGCCAGTGGGCTGGAGCAGCAGACAGGAGTCTAGTGTGGGATGGGGTGGATATGCAGGCTGCTTTGCAGGACCCTCCCCCACCTCTGTGTGTGCTCCAGCTCTGGGAGAGGTAACAAAATGCCAAATTCCATCCTGTGAAGTCTTGGCCATAGCAGTTACTGTGTATGCTTCATAAAACCAGAGTGGCACTTCCTGCCCCCAGGGAGCTTGGGCAAAGTTATGGGCCTTATATAAGGCTCTTGGTTACATGGGAGAGGCACACACACACACACACACACACATTCTGAGGCTGAATTGGAAAAGCAGAGCAGGGACCCTGAGCCTGTAGACACAGCCAAAGTCTCTCTGCATCTGGGTCACCCAGTGACAAGTTGGGACTGGCCTGCATGGAGAGGGACCGTTGCTGGCTGACACTTTGCCCCGGCTGGGTCTAGGACTGTGGGTCAATCCTAGAGGGCTGCTGTGCTGGCGGCACACCTGGGCTGGCTAGGCCAGTCTGCCCTAAGTGGTGGGCACGCTCTGAGTCCAGCTTCCTGTAGACAGTGTGTGCATACGCTTGCTGACAGCTGTCATCTTGACTGAGGCACAGGGAGGTTGGTCCTCCCCCTGTCACTCCACAGAGCAGACGCTTCTCTGGGAGCTTTGGCTGCCACCCCAGGGAGAGCTGTGGTACGTGCCAGATGCCAAGGCAAGCATCTGGCCTGAGAGCCGGGGTGCTGCGAAGGTTCTAGCCAGCCCTTGTGGGTCCCAACGTTTCCTAGGAGACTCAAGCTCCTGAAGCCTGCTATGGTTCCCAGGTCCCCTGGTAACCAGGGGATGAGCCGTGCTTCTGGCTGTCTTGGGCCTGGGTTACGTAGGACCCTGGGGCTGTGGCTACTGATTTGGTCTGTAGATTTACTCTAGTGGTCCATCTAGGTCTTCTTGTTCCAGGCTTCTGCATCTTAGGTGAGGTAAAGGACCACAGAGGTTTGAGGGTCACCTTAGTCCCACTGAAGGTCAAGCCTGGTACCCAGGGGACCCATGCCCAGCTTCTAAGTAGCCGACAAAGCACCATCCTTAGTGTGACATGCCTAAGGTTCAAGAGGGCACTTGGGCCTGCCAAGTGTATGTGTGGGTTCAGGTGTCCAGGACTGTGAGCCCCTTCCAGCCCTGACCTTCATGAGGGTACAAGCAGTTGGCCTTGGCTTCAGGGAACCACAGTGGATGCTCGCACAGGTCCTGGGGCAGCTTCGGGACATTCTGAGCAGTGGCTTGGTAGCTGGCCGATTGGATGGGTGATCGCTTCTGAATGTCCCGTTGCTGTGCCTTAAATATAGATCTGAGAGGCTCTTGGTCCCTCCTGCTTTTGAGAGAGTAGGAAGGAAAGGCCCAGCAGATCCTGGAGTTCTCTCCTATTCGTGCTCGGAGGAAACATGAACAAGTGGTATGGACCAATAGTTCCTAAGCCTACTATTTAGTATCTCTTGGTGATGTCAGAGCCCTGGCTTTACAATGGGTTTGGAAAAGATTTGATCAAATTCACAGTCTTGAGAGGGAGAAACTGGCCAGGATTCCCCAAGGGATCTGTGTGAGGACAAGGTTCCCCCTTGGAGGGATGGGGATTAGTCATGGTAGAGAAGTGATGTGGCCTTGGAGGCAGGGGTTGGGATGATATGCGGGAGAAGGGGGGCTGGGGAGCTCCTGCCTGAGACTCTACAGGAAGCATGGCCCCTTGCCCATGGCTCGGTTTGACTTCATGATAGGCTGTAGGCTCATTGACTGTTAGAGCTGAGAGAGAACAGAATCATTGTTTATGCTACTTGGTTAGAGATGTTTTGAAAAAACACATTTTACTGATATGAGTGTTTTGCCTACATGTACGTTTGTGCACCGAATGTATGCCTGGTGCCTGTGCAGGGCAGAAGAAGGTGCTGTGCTCTCTTGAACTGGAGTTACAGACCATGTGGGTGCTAGGGACCCAACCTGGGTCCTCGTAAGCACTGAGGCACCCTTGGCCACCATTGGTGGTCCTTCATGACAATGGCATCAGAGACTACCCCTCTAACACGGGTACCTTGAAGCCCCCCACCTGACCCCAGGTGGACGAGTACCAACACGTAGTCCAGGCTCGGTCCTAGGCTGTCTCAGCTCTGCCCGCTGACATTTGCCAGGCACCTGTGAGCCTGCACATCCCTTCCAACCTGGCTGGACTGACTCCACAGACCCCACCTCATCTTCCACAGATGGCCACCGCTGACAGCAGCCGAGCAGCGCTGCTAACCCCCCAGTCACTCTCATCCCCAGAGTTGGCACAGATCCCCACTGTCTTCCTAAAGAGATCCGTTTCCCTGTCCCTGAGGCCAGACACCTGCCAGAGCATTTGGCAGGGTGCATAGGAAGGAGCATGGCAGCTTCCTGGGGAGGGGAGGAGGTGGGGACCACATGGGTGCTCAGCCCTGCCCCACCCAAGCAACACCCCCTGAGCTTATTCAGCATGGAGTGCTGAGTGGGCATGTCAGCGCCAAAGAGCAAGCTCACACAGGGGTTCCCAATTGTCCCGCTGCCCCGAGGGAAGGGGGGCGGGCCATCCAGGCTCAGAGGTGGAACATTCCTAGGGAGGAACATTCCTGCAGAGGTAGGAAAGAGGCCAGTGCACCCCACTCAGACCAGACTCCTGAGGGGGGTGTCCCTGGGCTTACCCCACTCAGACCAGACTCCTGAGGGGGGGGGTGTCCCTGGGCTTACCCCACTCAGACCAGACTCCTGAGGGGGGGGTGTCCCTGGGCTTACCCCACTCAGACCAGACTCCTGAGGGGGGTGTCCCTGGGCTTATCCCACTCAGACCAGACTCCTGAGGGGGGGGTGTCCCTGGGCTTACCCCACTCAGACCAGACTCCTGAGGGGGGTGTCCCTGGGCTTGTCTCTCAGTCGGGCACAGGAAAGTGAGAGGCTGCCCACATCTCTGAGGGGGTTGTCTTTCTGGACCTCCCAGCCTCAGGGCTCTTTCTGGAGCCCCCTGTGCCTGCAGCCCCTTGCCTTTCCTCTGGAGCTCTGGGTAGCTGGCTCTAATCCAGCTGGCTTGCATCAGCTCTTGGCTGAGACTGAGGGAGCAGCCCTGGCCTGTCTGGGTGACACCTGGCTATAGGAAGAGGGGATTATTAGCCTCATGAGCAGGCAGGGCCTCATAAATCCTGGCTCCTGACAGGCAGCCTGAGGCTTCAGGCAGGCAGACAGGATCAGGTATAACTGTCTGCACAGGTCCATGAGTTGAGGCCCTGGCTATCTCCCCTATCCAGTGGGCATGGGCAACCATTTTGGGTGTCCTAGCCCATGCTCTGTGCCTCCTGGTCTGGGAAGCTCTTCCTCTCAGGCCAGGGTGTGTGTGTGCGCGCTGGTGGGTCAAGGTGCCATCCTCTGGCTGAGCCCACCTCTCTCCTCCTTTGGAATAGCTCTAGAAAAGCTGTATTGAGAGGTCAAGAGCCCAGCTGTAGGGCCAACAGGTCATCTATGGGCTTGAGTAGCCAAGGGCAGGCAGAGGCCTAGGCAGGAAGATACAGAGTCCCTTGTAGGCTGAGTCCCTTGTTCAAGGTAGGAGGGCTAGTGAGCCTGGGAGTCCAGCAGGGGCCATGTGGGCCCTCCCTTGTACCTTTGGAAGGGGATGGTGCCCTCTAGCTAAAAGCCTTGCTGCTAGTCCTTGAGGCTGGCTGGGGACCAGTCCTTGGGCAAACCTGAGCTGTGGGGAAGGCTTGGGCTTAGGCTCCATCCAGCATCAGGGCCTTCAGCGAAGTATCTCCACTGGTGGAAGACTGTTGCGTGCTGCCTGGTTTGGGGTGCCCAGTAGCTGTGGGGTGTCTGAGGAGCAGGGAAAGACGGGTGAGGCAGATTGCCTGTCCAACAGGCCACTCTCCCAGACTGTGACTCTGGTCTTCCTGGGAGTCTCTCGGGCCATTTCAAGTTCCCCTGCTCTTTCTGGGCCCTATTCTAGGCCCTATTCTAGGCCCCAGTCAGGTCTGTGCTTCAGGCATCAGGCCTGGCCCCAGGCACTCTAATGCTGTCGTGTTCCTATAGCCCTCTGGGGTCCTGCTCACTAGTTATCACCTCAGAACCTGGAGAAGGCAGGGAGGGGGAGGAGCAGATGAAGCCACGGTCTTAGGAACCACCGTGGTCATAGGAATCACTGTGGCCAGGCTCAGATTCAGGTCTCCCCCTGCCTATGGCTGGAGGAGGGGTGCTAAGGAGGCTGTGTGGTAAAGTGAGGTACCAAGGATGGAGCTGCTGCAGAGAAAGGTCCCTGGGTGTAGCCTGGTGGCGGTGTCCAGCCTGGAGGAGCCCGGCGCAGACTGGTGGCATGTTGCCTGCCCCAGCAGTTGGTTCTTGGCATCCATATCTATGTGAAGTGTGAGAGGAGGATAAGTCTTATAAACACAGTTCCCAGACAGTGACCACTGTCTCTGCACGGCTGCTTCTCCTCAGTGTCTGGCCTCTGCCCCCACCCAACTCCCCTGAGCAGTCCTTGGTCGCTTATTCAGGGCTCTTTGTGGAAGTTGCCTTCACTCTGTGGGGCAGGAGGACATGTGGGGAAGGAGAGGCAGCCGTCTCCTGTCTTTGCGGGCTGTTTGCAGAAGGCCCTTCTGGGCTTAAACAACAAGCTGAAGCCGGCCTTGACAGGAGGAAAGCAAGGCTGGGCATCAGGGACATCCATCCCTGGGGGAGGGTCCCAAACTGACTTGCCAGAGGCCTACCTATCAACAGCTGCTGTTGGGGGCTGAGGGATGTGTGGATATGACCAGCTCAGGCTCTTGGCTTGCACTGTTCTTAGTGTTTTGCTAGAACTGCTTCTCCAGGGGGAGGGAGTTCTCTCACATCACACCTCCTGTGGCCCCTGTGGCCCTGTAACCTCAAATCTCCATCCTGGATGATGGCCAAGTGTGCCAAGCTTGCAGTTTGTCCCTGGGGTCTTCTCTGGCTGTTTGTCTGTGCTTTGTGCTCTGCAGTGGACCCTATAGAAGCCCCGTGGTCAGGGGGCTGTGCCCAGGTCTGGCAGGACTGAGCCTGCCACAGCTCTGGCTCTGCATGATGGAGCTTCTGTGTATGACAGTTTTGCATGCTTCCTTATCTGGGTCACACCTAAGGTCCTGGGTGGACCCTCAGGTCCTAGCAGCCAATCTGAGACCCCCACCAACATACCCATTAGCACCTCATGCTGATGGATAAGCAGGTAAGGCTGTGCTGGCCTTTTCAGGCCGAGCCCCAAGATGACAAGGAATCTTAGTGACTTGGTACTCATTCTTGGAGTCTGTGTACTAGGCCTAACCCACAGAAGAGACCAGGCCCCACTTTCCCGTTTGTATCAGAATCCCTGAAACAGTAGGGCATGTCTAGTATGAAGATCATTTCCTTCTCTGTTTAAATTGAGGTGAACTTCGTACTATGAAAACCAGGCTTCGGTGACATATTTCTGGTGCTCTGAGACCATCACTTATAGCCCTACTGTGTGTTTGTCACCCTGGTGGAGACAGTCTCCTCTGCCATCAGGGGTCACTCCCAGTGCCAGCTTGTCATCTGCTTTCTGATGTGATTGTCTCACACTAACAGAACGCACAGTGTGTAGCCCCTGGGACTGGCTCCTTTGACTTCTCACAACCTAGGGACCCTTAGGGAGCTGCTTCGAGGACTGACATTGGGACAGTAGAACATTGCAGAGAAGTGTAGAGATATTCCCTGGGGTGTCTTAGTGAACTGTTGGTGCAGCTCAATGAACAGTGAGGGCATCCTACTAAGTCATGGGGGTATTCTAGTGAATATGGAGGTATCCTTTTTTTTTAAGATTTATTTTTTTATATGTACAGTATTCTATGTTGTACACCTGCACACCAGAAGGGGGCACCAGATCTCATTACAGATGGACATGAGCCACCATGTGGTTGGTGGGAATTGAACTCAAGACCTCTAGAAGAGCAGACAGTTCTCTTTACCTCTGAGCCCATTTCTCCAGTCCTGTGGAGGTGTCTTAGTGAGCCATTTTTCGAGGGGCATCCTTGTGAGCCTTATGGGGACTCAAGGATGCCAAGGCCTAGGGGATTTTGTTTAAAGGCTTTGATGGTTGCATGTATTGTCTTGAAGTGACAGTCCTTAACTCCCAACATCAAGATTGGGGTGATGCCAGCCAAGATTTCAAGGGCAGCTACTTAGTAGGCCTCTGTGCTAGGCTCTGGGTCTGGCTGCAGTGGCGTCTGCTGTGAGGGTTCTTGCTTGTGTGTGAATGTCAGCATCACAGCCTCCCAGCTCTGTTGATTTGAGAGGGTTTCATGAAGGCTCCTACCCAAGCATGGAAGTCTTGCCTGTGCAGGCCAGTGCTCCCAGGAGTGGGTGGTAAACAGGATATGCTCATAGGTGCTCTAAGTGCAGGAGAGCCCTCACTGGACATGCAGGGAGGTCAGTTTACTCACCGGGCATGCAGGGATGGGCCTATTTGCACAGGGTGATGGGGTCTGTACTGAGCAGTTTGCTATGAACCTGAAATACAGCATGTAGACCCTTCTTGGCCAGCCCCACCTCTTAAATGTTTCATCACTGGCCAGCTGGCCAACTGGCCTTGGCCATGTGCATAGGAGAGTGCTCAGCCAAGGGGCCTGACTGCTCTGCCTGGCCCTCCTGGTTCTTGGTTGTGATAAACATTGCTACAGGGTGGGAAGAAGGGTAGGGGTGAGCGCTCTGACTTCCGTCCTGGAGCGCTTGTTGTTTGGGGTGTTTTGGTTTTTCTTTGTCCTGTTCCTAGTTCCAGGCTGTCCTGGAACCAGCTCTGTAGACCGTACTCACTTTGAACTCACAGAGATCCTGCCTCTGCTTCCTGAGTGCTGGGATCAAGGGTGTGTGCCCCACTGCCTGCCAGCCCTGTATAGACTTTATGTAGCATTTGCTATTTCCTGTCACCCCTGTGGGCCTGGCTGGAGACAGGAACCCTGAGATGGGTGGGAGTCAGACCTTCTCCAAGGTTTCTGTATCCAGGTGTGGGTAATGCCCAATGCAGTGATAGGGGACTCAGCAAGGTCCAGGCTAGCCCTGGAAGGAGTAAAGAGAGCTACTCAGAGGTGCTCAGGACGGGGCAGGGTGGTGGTGGCTAGAAGCTGTTATAGTGACAGGGCAGCAAGTGTCTATCCTGGGCACCGTGACCAAGCTCAGGGGCTTTTCCTGTGGACATGGGAAGCTGCAGTAGGCATTCTCACTCTGGTGCCCGCTTGCCCAAATTATGGTCTTGTGAGGGTTCCTGACCCGGATCCAGGTCCTATACAGTACTATGAGAGAACCTTCTTGGTCTATGATGTTCAAGTTCCCCTGGCTCTGTCTCCAGCTCCCCACACAGTGGCCTGAGTGACAGGACAGGCTTAAGCTGTGCTGAGCCTCATGCTGTGGCCCACCAGCCTGTCTTTTATGCTGTCTCCTCTGGCCTGCAGACAAGTAACCCTGAGCACCCCAGCCATGACCTCTGCTGAGACTTTGTAACCCTTCAGGAATTCCTTGGAAAGTCCCACTGTTGGCTTTGCAGGGCTAGGCTGCCGGCTGTGCTCCAAAGTCCAGAGGTGGCTGACTGGGTGTCCTTTGACCACCACCGTTTTCATGCAACTGCTGGTGTCTCTGAGGCCCTTAGCTTAGCTGCAGGAGGCTCCTCTGGGGGCACTCCTGAGATGTGGGGGGATACAGGGGCCACCGGGCAAGCTTTGGGCCAGTCAGGCCTGAGAGTGCCCACACCCGGTTCTGTACACTTCCTGTGTGTAGCTGGCACGGGTCTGTCTTCCCTCCTGGCAGTAGTATATGGCAGGTGGGGTGAAGGCTTATCTGTGTTGCTTGTGACATGGTAGGGTACCCCTTGCCTTGAGGTTACAGAGAAGAGCCTCGGCCTTTGGCTGTTAGCATCTGGAGGTTCAGTCTCCCTGCACTCAGATGAGGCAGTTTGACCAGGCAGATGGCCAGAGGCACTAGATCCTGTTTCAATACATGATGGTCTGCACATTTGAGAGGTCCCTTCAGGCCCAGGCCGGCCAGCTTGGGTGGCAGTGGAAGCTTGCTGTTTCTCCTGCATAAGACTGAACCCAGTTAGGAGTCCTCCATCTTAGCTGGCCAGAAGCCTGTTCAGGATGATCGTCTATGCCTATGACGGTTGATGGGAGGAAAGGAGCTGTGGGCTCAGGCCCTTCCAGTGTGGGTCCAGTGGCTTGGCTCTGAGCTCACTGCCTCCCTCACCTGACATCACTCCACCTGATCACAAGTGCATAAAGGGAGACCAGAGCTGACATGGTGGGTGGGACCTCGGTGTTGAGCCCATTGGCAAGGTCCTGGCAGCTGTGGAAAGGGATCCCGTGGGGTCCTTTAGCTTCGGAGCAAAGGGAGGCTGGTTTCTTTCCACCTGGGGCACATAGGGCACTCTGGGTTCAACGCCACTGGCTGTAGCTGCTCCTGACAGTCAGGTCCCCTTCCACGAGCCGCTCAGATAGTGTCCAGCAGACCTGTGGCGCTAGGTGCTAGCAGAGCCACTTCCCTGGGTTCCTGGGAGAGGAGGGAGCCTGTCCATCCACTGGGGACACTGAGTCTTAAACATTAGCCACATGCTTATCTGTTTTTTCCCCCACAGATGTAGATGAGTGTGCCAGTGCCAACGGGGGCTGTGAGGGCCCATGCTGCAATACTGTGGGCGGCTTTTACTGTCGCTGCCCACCCGGCTACCAGCTGCAGAGTGATGGGAAAACCTGCCAAGGTAGGACCTGTCTGTTATTCTGCCCTGGGGAGGGGCAGGTGGGAGAGTGGGTGGTGGGAGCAGGGGCAAGCCCAAGCTGGAACTAGGAGTTGAGTCCCTATGGGGGAAGGGCCCACATCCCTCGGATGTCAGGTGACACCAATAGGAACCTTGCCTGTCAAAGACTGTCAGAAGCCTGGGGCTGGAAGCAACTTGCCAGTTCGGAACCAGCCCCTCTGAACCAGCCCCTCTGACTCCACCCCAACGTTGCTGGCAGGCTGTCAGCAAAATCAAGACCAGACAGAAGTAGATCCTGGAGAGACACAGGGAACTGAGGAGGGAGGAAGCCGGAGGATGGAGGAGGCCCTGCTGTCCCCTGCCCCTCGCTCCCCCTCCCTTTGCTGCCCTCACATCTGGGCCCAGGGCTGGTTTGAACAGCTGAGCCTCTTGGAGTGTTTGGGGCCATGACTGGCCAGGATTCCAGGCCTGGGTCAACAGCCTGTCTCTGCTCTCTGTATCAGACGGTCACTGTCTTGTGTCTCAGAATGTCCTCAGTTAAATGTCACACTGTCTCCAGCTATTCAGCCGTCCATCTGTGAACCATCTGCCTACAAGTTGGAGCCTAGCCTGCAGGACTTAGGGTCTGGAGAGGCACTGAGGTGGGGGTGTCTGCTCTGCTTGAGACATTCTAGAAGAATGGGTTTCCATACTCTCCTTTCTGATTTGTTTTTATAGCCAGCAGGATGTTGGAGGTGGGGAATGTTAATGTGACCCGAGGGTCATGCCCCAGCTGGGGGGGGGGGCAACCCTTGGCCTGTACCTCTGAGTGTCTAGCCTAAAGGGAAGTTGTGCAGATAAGGGTTTGATGATTGTGTCTGTATTTCCATGCCTGTGCAGTGAATCCCTGATGATGCTCTCTGCTTGCAGGTCTGCCTGCCTGCAGAGACTTGGGTCCTGGGCTGACACTGAGTGTTAGAGATGGCTCATGATTTGAACTGGCTTAGTAAGTCAACTCTAGGGAGTGGCTTGTCCCCCTGTTCTTGCATGTCTCTGAGATGGTTGTACACAGTGCCTAAGACCTCTGTGGGCACTGACTGTGCCCACACCCCCAGTCAGTCACAGAGCCCAGGTGTCCTCCCTCATCACCATAAGCCCAAAGCATCTCCCTCTGAGAGGGTGGAGTTATGCTGAGCTGGTTTAAGGAGCAAACAGGGAGACTGGGTGCAGGCCTGGCCCTGGGCAGCTTGCTGTGGGCCAGTTCGCCTTAACAAGTGTTGGTTGTCCCCTGCCCCATTGCCAGTTGCCCTGCAGCTACTTTCCCTGGTGGCTTCTTCCTCACCCAAGATGGAATCAGGCTCCCTGGCCCCGTGACTTCCTCGAAGGGGCTGGCCTGAAGTGGCTCCCACTGCTCCCAGAGCCTCACCTTACCTGAACTTTGGGAGCCCGGAAATCCCCACTCTTCAGTGGCATACGGAAAGCCATGTCAAGGGCTCTGCTGGGCAGTGCAGATTCCCAGCATTCCTCTGGGCTGCCTTCTGGAGTGTATGGCAGTTATCCATATGGCTGACCTGTGTCTGGCCTGACCCAGCAATCACTCCTGCTGGTGTCTGTGCCTGTCTGGCAGCAATTACACGAAAGCAGATACCCAGAATAACTGCTCTCTCTGGGGCCAGGCAGTGAGGGGCCATGTTCAGAGTCCCTCTAGAGCCTGTAGGAAAGGCTCACCATAGTCACGAAAACATCCCAGAAGCCCCTTACATGGACATCAGATTGTGGGCCAAAGCACTCATCACCAAGACGCAGTGGTGCTTGGGGTAGGTAGGTACTTCTTGGTACCTAGGGTTGATGCAGTAGGTCGGCCCCTGGCTCTGCTGACCCCATATTTTTTATAAACCAGGAAACTGGATTGGGAGCTCTACAGTGGGGTTCCAGACAGGTATGTGTTAAGGCATGGAGAAGGGTGACCCCCTAAAGACCTATGAGCCCTTAGAGAGAAAACTGCTGCCTTCCCTCAAGCCCATTATATCCATCCTGTCTGGGAGAGAGATGCTCTTGTGTGTGTGCGTCCCAACATCTTTCTCCCAGAAGCTATAGTTTGTAGTGTGTGCTCTGGAACCTGGGGTGCTGTTGATGCCCATCCAAGTGGGACATGAACACTGGGAGTTGAGCACAGTGCCAGCAAGCAAAGGGGACCGGCCTCTACTTGCACACCCCTAGGTATGAGGTGGGAAGAAGGCAAAGAAAGGCAATGACCAAGGCCAAAGCTGGCCATCCATGGGGGCTGCTGAGCTTGGGCCTTTCCTGTGCTGGGCAAGGTCTCCAGCACTAAGCTATACCCCCAGCTTTCTTTGAGACAGGGTCTGGCTAAATTTCCCAGGCTCTCCTTGACCCCACTCTGTGGCCCAGGTAGGCCTTGAACTTGGGATCTTTGTGCCTCAGCCTCCTGAGTAGCTGGAATTACAGGCCTGTGGCTCCAGGCCTGATTCTGTGTTTCTTTGTGAGGCACTGGAGCCTCTGTTTGGGGTCCCTGAGGGTAGACCAGGTCTTTGCCACCTGGCAGAGGTGGCTAGAGGCAGGGGCATAGCTGGATGACTGAGTCTTAGGCAGAGGCTGAATGGTGTCTCAGACATGGACTGTCTCAGACCTTGTGTTCCAGTGGCATCTGCCTTTCTCCCCTTCCTGCCTCTTCCCTGGCCCCACCCCCGGTTCATGCCCCACCTCTGCGAGTTTGGGATGATTGGAGTTCTAAGTCACCTCATGGCCAAGGGGCCTCTGCTGAGAGCCAGGAGCCTGCTGAGTTCTTTCTGTGTCCCCTGCCAGCCCAGCCTCCTCTGGCAAACGTGAGGCAACACAGCTCGTGGGATGCAGGCCGTCTGCGCGTGTGAGCACGGGCTGTAGGAAATGAAGATGTCCCGGGAGGCCAGGGCAGCCTTGCTCACTCATGGAGGGAGGTGTGTGCAGGGTTGAAGGTGGGGTGAGCCCAGAAACCACTGTGAGTGATGAATTGTCACCATAAAACTGAGTACTGCCTTGGGAGCCTGGCTTGAGGTGTCTTGGCCCCGGCTCTGAGACCTGGTCCCGGCTGCTGTACGTCATGTTCTGTGAGGCTCTGCTGGAGCCAGGGCCGAGTCCACTCGGCTGGACTGGGTGGCCAGAGTGACACTAGCCACTGCTTCTGTATTTCTGGGTGTGATCGGCCCTGGGCTAGTCCTTCTGTATAGGCCTGTGCATGGTAGCCTGATCAGGCTCTTCAGTGATAGCCATTTTGTTTGTTTAGTGTGTGTCTGTGTGTTTTCATGTTTGTGTGTGTCTGAACAACCTGTGGTGTTACCCTTAGACACTATCCACCTTTTTTGAGACATGGTTTCTCACTGGTCTGGAAGTCACCAAGGAGGCCAGCTGCTAGTGAGCTCCAGGAGCCTGCCAGTCTCCCCTTCACAGATCTGGGACTACAAGCGCACACTGCCATGCCTGGCCTGCACGCCTGGCCTGCACGCCGATGAGGCAAACACTGAGCTGACTTCCCCAGACCCAACAGAGCTCCAGCAGTCTCCACTTTGTGCTTACGAGTCTCTGGTGAGGGTTGAGCTTTGTTTGACTCAGGCCATCACTGAGGCGTGTGGCTGAAACTGGACTTCTGTCTGTAAGGCAGGACGGCTAAGACTCCTCGCTCTTAAGTCATTGGAGGATTCAGAGGAAATGCCGACCGCCAGTCCCCAGGCCAGCGTCAGAGGCAGAACATGGCGGAGAGTTCTGCTTGCTTCCCAGCTGTCTGTGGATGGCTGGGCTTTGTCCCTGGACACCACCATCCTTTGTCTTCTCTTCTGCCCGGCCGGGGCTGCCGGCAGGTTCAGGCAAGCTCCGCCACCAGAGCTTACCTTATCTAGCGTCCTGCCTCTGCTGCCCTCTGGCTTCGGGTTCTTGTCTAAAACATTCGCATCTATATAAGATGGGTCCAGTCCTTGCCCGAGTGAGTGGCCTGAAGGCTCTTGGGAGCTGTAACAGGGGAGGATTATTCCGTCCTATCTGAGAAGTTGGTGCTCTCGGGCACTGGCCAGGGCTTCTCATGGGGAGGTGTGAGGCTAGGGAGCCCTGGCCAGTTCAGGAGTCAGGCCTGCTCTCCCATGCAGGGTGGGACACTGCAAGAGCGCTCCAGCTGAACCTGCTCTTGCCAGGAGATAAAGAAGGAGACTGGGAAAGGGCGTGACCAGGACAGGGCTGGCCAGGACTTTCCCTGAGGAAATGGACAGCTCTTCTTTGGGGAGGCTCGGTCTGCTGACCCAGCCCGCCCTCTTCCCCTCAGCTTTAGGGACTTCAGGGTAGGTCTGGAGTCATCATGGATGTTCTTCAGACTTTGTGGGCTCTCACTCTTCATGGTCACTACGTCATTGTCCCCAAGGAGGCTCCCTCAAACCAGGGTTCCCAAGAAGTCTGTCTGGCCAGCTCTCAGCTGTCGCTGTGGCTCCAGTCCTGTTTCTGTCACCCCCACTAAGGCAGCTTTGCTGCCTGAGAGCTCTGCCAGGTCCTTGTTGTCCCGAGGGAGAGGACAGAACGTGGGAAGTGAATTGCAGTTCTGACTAGGACAGGCTGACAGCAGCTGACCCAGGCCAGCGGTGCTGGCTCACAGGGAGGACCAGGGTGTCATTCAGACTCCTCATGCCTGGCACCTGCAGAGGCTGTGTACTGCGCCCCTGTAGAACTAGAGCCTTCTCAGACCCTCCTGCTGGGCAGTGTCTGCACGCTGCTGTGCTGTGGAGTCTTCCCAAAGTCTTTAGTGTCTGTGGATTTTGTACTTCTTGGGGTACCCTGGCCTCAGTGGCTGGAAAAATGGTGACCGAAGCACCCCACTATGCTCTTGGCACTCACAGCTGCCACATGGGTCAGTGCTGCATCGCTGATACTACGTCACAATCCAAGGAGGCAGATGTACAGGGAAGGCCTCCCAAGTGTCACACACCATTACAGAGCTGAGCTAGACAGAGGGCCAGTAGTGGCTGTGGAGTCCTAAGCAGGGACAGTAAGCCCAGAGCTGAACCCTGTGCCCTCTGGGCATTTTTCCAGTCTCCCCAGGCCTTTGGGAACATGAGAGCTGTGTTGTGTTCATTCCCCATCTCTGTGGATAGCAGTACCTGGCACATGGCTGACATTTGTGTTTACCAATGTCCTCCATGAACTCGGATGTTCAGTTTAACCTGCAGTGTGGTAGCATGAAGGGAAGTGGCTATAAGAAAGCCTTATAGGGATCCTGTGGCCCCGTCTACCCTCTAAGGAAGACCCGAGAGCCGTGTATGAGGAACAGGCCTCACCAATGTCAGGTCTGCTGGCCTCTGTCCTGGCTTAGCGTCTAATGCTCTGCTCAGTCAGTTCTTACTGCTGATCTCTCACAACATGAGGAATTTAGTTATAGCACAAAAGTGGCCTGCTCCACAGGCAGAGCTTGAGGCTGGGGGTGTGGCCACGCACGTGTGGGATCTCTAGTCAGACATGAGCCTGGCCTTCTGGCCAGAGAGTCATAACCATCTCTGTGCCAGGGCCAGAAGTGGGGCTTTCCTAGTCCAGAGTATTCTGGAAATGGCAAGGAAGCCCAAGTACAAATGCAATCCTTCCAGGACAGTGACAGGTTTTCCAGAGACGTCCATGGCCAGGGCCCTCCTCCATCAGAGGTGTTGAGAGTTGAAAGCTCTCACTTCCTGTTGTTGGCTCACGCTTACTTCTCCCGTGAGCAAACGGGCAGGTAAACTCTTGCTTGAGGCCAAGGCAAGAAAGTCATTGCCTTTAAGGTCCGCACATGGCCAGGCCCAGTGACAGCAGTGCAACAGCCTGCTCTCACCTTCCCAAAGTCAAGGGACCCGCGCGTCTCGAGGGACACCGGGACAGCAGCCTGCAGCCTCTGGTCAACAACGACATCCTTCTTGGCAGACCTGCAGGAAGAGCTGGACACAGGTATCATGAGGCCTAAGTTTGGGGCCCTGAGTGCTGACTTAGGGCAGCATGACTCAGGGTCTCCAGGGCTGGGGCTAGAGCACTTGCCCACACACACAAAGCCTTGGGCTCACTCTCCAGGACTGCACAAATTGCATGGTTGTTTATATGTACAATCTCAGACTTGGGAGGGAATGAAAGAGGAGCCGAAGTTCAAGGCTGCCCTCCTCTACTTTTGAGGCCAGCTTAGGGATACAGCAACTGACTCTAAAAACAGACACTCCCCTCTCCCCCCTCCCCAAATTAAAAGAAGCTACATTCTCAAACTACATATAAGGAAAAGACAGTAGAATGGTATCCCCCAACCTATTCTAGAAATCCTAGTCAGCGTCCCATGGGAGGGAGGTCCCTGTGTTGAGAAAATGACCATTAGATGATAAAAGATCTGGTTCTGGAAGGCTCTGCTCTGGACTAGGGGCCTTCTGGGCTGAGGAAAGGGAAGCTGCAGGCTGCTGGTGATGATCTGTTTCCCCAACCAGCACAGCCAGATCCACCAGCAATAGAGGATCCTGAGAGGGAGAAACAGGCAGGAACAGAAAAGACCTTAGGTGGCTGTGAGCAGGAGGAGAACAAACTCAGGAGGCAGCTTCAGTGAGACAGCACATTTAATGGGGGACAAAGGCTGCTTAAATCTTTAGATATGAGTAGGAGCTTTCAGGGTGCCAGGGATGCGTCATTTGCATAACGAATTCCCAGTGCTATTGGGCATGACCTTACAAGGGGGGAGGGAATTTAACCTGGTTACTGGGCTTCCTCCAGGGACTGAAGGTGGGGGCGTAGGGCTGTGTGCACCCACACATGTAGGCCCCAGGGCAGGGGGAGAGCTGTCTTACTCCTGCGGATCTCAGGATGAGATTTCCGAGGTTTGGACATACCTCCACCCCCCCTGCTCTGGCTGGTTCCCCCTAACCCCATGCCTCCCAGCCCTATCCCAGGCAATTCTTATCTTCTGTCCTGCTGGCACCTCAGTGGTCTACGTCCCCTCCTGAGTATACCAGCACTTGATAGATAGCAGAGAGGTTAAGCTGCCTTAAAAAGTAGTCATGTCTTGTATGGCCTAGAATACCTCATTTCCCTTCATGTCTCCTGGAAGTGAGCCTAACAGGCCTTCCTGGCTAGCATATAGCAAGGCATGTAGGCCACATTACAGGGCCTGCACCTCATGGCCAATTCCAGGACAAGGCAGGACAAGTGAACCTCTACCTAGCCTCAGCACCATCTCTTCTCCACCTTTGCTTCCTGCCTCTCTATCCCCTTGCCCATCCAATCTTTATTTGTCCCATGGCCTCCGACATCCTAACCTGTCCCTCTGCAGACATGTCTTGCAGCTGTTATTTCTCTCAGTGCATCCGTTTGAATGAAGGCTGCACCTGCCACGCAGGGCCTCATGGGATACTCTCCCTGCCTCAACTCTGTGTCTTCCTGAAGGCATCCCAAAAAGTGAGTCCTAAGCCTAGCCTCCCCCTCCCCCCAACTCTTTCACTTCCCCAACTTCAGACCCTGCTGGGTAGCTGGGTTCCTAACTCCATTTCAGACTCCAGAACCCCACTCTAGAACCCTTTACAATTCTGGACAGAGTCAGTTTGGGGGACAGCAAGAATCAGGGAAAAGTCTGTGATCATTTGCTATGAGAGGACCCATGCAGCACCTAGGGCCAGTGTAGGGGTTTGAGGGTACAGGATATATGTGGCAAGAACAGGGAAGCCCTGCTGAGTCAGAGGTTACTGCTGTGTGTCTTACATGGGTGCAGACTGATCTTAGCTTCTGGCTAGTATGTATGACATACTGTGCATAACAGTAGTTAGCAGCCCCGTGGTATTGTGGGAGAGCAGCCTCTGGGGCCTCCTGCAGGTGCCCACAAGGACCTGGCTGCCAACCTTTGCCCTAGTATCCAGCAGGTGGAGGAAGGAGCAAACAGAGGGGCTGCTGAGCCATGGAGGTGACAGGGAGGCATCCAGGTGCTGGTCCCAACCCACAGTCAGCTGGGGCCTTCTACCCTGCTGTGGGCCAGGCACTCTGTCTAGGTCTCCTACCTTTACTGCCTGGTAGGCAGGCTTTTTCCTCCTCCTTGCCTGGCAACCTTCACCTACTTGCTCATATTCTCTGACAAGCTAGTCTGGTATTCCTGAAAACGTCACTTCCAAAGGCCAGGTCCGGCCTCCCTCCCCCAGGAAGCCTCTGAAGTCACTGGTGCTAGTTTGTCCCTTCTCTGAGTGCTATGTTGAGACTCAGGTGTCCATGGGCCTGTCTGTGGTTACTGCTCTCCCAGGACTCAGAGAGATGACTGACCTCCCCAAGGGTGGGAATGTGTCCTGGGGTAGGGTGCCCATCAGGCAGTTCTGGTTCTCACACAACCTCAGGAAGAGAGACCCAACACCAGAAAACCAATGAGAAACTGTTCATACACACTGTGTGCACATGGCCCGAAGGTTCCTGTGTGGCTCTCGGTCTGGCTCTGTAGTTCCTCCTGACATTATTCTGGTGTGGGGTCTCAGATGCTTTGTGTGGGTCCATTGTTCCCTGGGATGTATGGCTTCTAGGAGAGGCCATGGGTCAGAAATGCTCACCGCCATCTATCAGGATAGGGCCTCCCTTATTTCCACCTGGCCCTGCCAGGAATGGCTATAGACAGGAAAGGCAGCTGGATTCATTTTTCTTCCTTGGCTTGGGTGAGGAGCAGAGACTGGTAATAGGTTTACCAGAAGGCTAACTCAGAATGATTCCAGGAGGCACAGCCAGACCCTGTGTGCTCTGAGGCCAGGCGGGGGCCTTGGCACACTCTGCTCCTGAAATAACCTCCACACAGCCCAGTAGGAGAAGGCTTGGGTGGAATGCTGAGGGCGCTGGGTTCCGTAGGGAAGTGAGTTGAGCTATATTTGGCTGCAGACTACAGACTGACCTCCCTTGGAGGTGAAGGGTCAGAAACAGCCAGCAGGTGCATGTGGTGTCTGGGGGGAGGGGGGCTTTGGCTTAGAGGCTCAGTTTCTTTTCCCCATACAGGTTCAAGCCGTGTCCTGGTTTCTTTTCTGCTGCTCTGATACCCTCGCAGAAAGCAGATTAGGGGAGAAAGGGTCTATTTTAGCTACAACTCCAGGTCATGGTCCATCCCTGAGGGAAGTCCTAGTTGCGGGAGCCTCAGATAGCTGGTTCCAGCACCCCCACAGTCAGGAGTGGAGAGGAATGATGCACGCATGCATGCTTGCTTGCACTCAGTTTCTCCGCTCATGCAGTTGGCCTCACTGTGTAGGAAATGGTGCCTCCCACACCAGCCAGAGTCTTCCTACTTTAACTTAGTTAAGGCAGTCCTCCACAGACATGGCCATAGAGCAGTCAACTTTGACAAACCCTCACTGAGACTATTCTCAAATAATTCTGGGTTGCATCCTGTTGACAATTAAAGGTGACGATCCTAAGCCCCTTCTTTGCCCTTCTCCCTGTAGCTGGAGATGCAGTTGGCATGGGCTGTCCCTGTCCTGCTGGCAGCCCTTCACGCTCTCTCCGCATGGGCTGTTTGCCCCTGTGCTGGGCTGGAAGACCACCCTTCCGGCTCTCTTCATGCTTGGGAGCATGCCTGCACTGGTTCAGCACAGTGGGCACCATTGCTTACTCAACCACGTACCTTACCCCACCATGGGGTAGCTTAGCACCCCAGATTTAGATCCCTTTAGGACCATCTCTAAAGTTCTCTGCTTCCTCTTCACACCCTTCCCTGCCTGCTGTGGTCCTAGCTACTGCTTGCTCCTTCACCAGGTCGACATAAGCAGTTCCACCCAGGGCTGGTCCTATGGGATATTGCCAGGTGGATAACGTGGATGGGCGGTAGGGTAAACTGGTGGCTTGGAGTTGGGGTCCAGGAACTCGGATGAGATGTTACATAGATCCCCACACCCTCAGACATCATGCTCCTGTGCAGCTGTATATGTCACCCAGTGCCGCTCTGCACTCAGCCTGAGCCGCCTAGGAACTGCTCATCCTCGTGGGGATTCGGAAATGCGCCTAGGAATTCACTTTCCTAATTGGCTTTACCCTCAGGGAAGGATTCATGGAGAGGGTAGCCAAAGATGAGGCTGGGAGACAGGCCCCCAGAGCAGGGTCTACTCTCTTACGTGTGGCCCTGGGAGACGTCTGTTCTGCCCCACTGCCTAGAGTTAGGGGCCTCCCAGCTCTGAAGGAAGTAGTGGTGTTTGGGGTGTCATGGTAGTGTTGGGGGTCAGAATCAAGACAAAGGAGACCGGTGGCTGCTGGCTTGGGGAGAGAGCTGGGCTGCCTGGAAGTGGGAGTGGCCCCTGTTGCTGACACAGGCATTCCACAGGCAGAGCCACAGCGGGTTTGCATTGGGAAGGCATTTCCCAAACAGCATCCAGACCCCAAAGTCCTGTGTCTGGATATGTTTAATGGCACTGATGAGAGATGGTAGGGACAGTAGGGTGGTTTTGGAAGTCCCTGGCCTGCCATTTAGGCGAAGCTAGACAGATGCATGACATGGGAATGAATGGCCCCATTTAGGCTAGGGGCTGGAGTCAGTAGATGAGGGATCGTGGATAAGAGGCCACCAGTGGTCCCAGATTGCAGGGGCAGAGGTCAGCAGGCATGTGGCTACTGATGGACAGGGCCAGTGCTTGAGTCCTTTGGCTCACTTCAGGCCAGCCTGGCTGGCTCCTGCGATATCTTTAGGACTGATGGGGAAGGACAGGTCCTTCAGAGACCAGCTCTGGTCACTGGCACTGACTTAATGTTTAGCTGTAGGGTTTTGGCATCATTAAAGAACCCAGGGCTGACCCCCCCCCCATTCATGTCTCCACTTTCTCTGCAGGAGGGAGGTACTGTCACTGTCACTGTCACCCCTACTACAGAGGCGGAAACTGAGGCTTGGGGGGTGTTGTGGCTGGAGACCAGGCACAGGAAAGACAGGCAGACACGGTGCTGCTGCAGCAGCCGAGAGCTCACAACTAGATCTACAACAGGAAGCCAAGAAAGCTAACTTGAAGTGACAACATTTTGAACCCTCTAACCCCACCACAGTGATACACAGGAAGGCCTTCCTCCCAGTTCTATCCAAACAGCCACCAACTGGGGACCAAGAATTCAGATGTCTGAGTCCTACAGGGGACATCCCTGTCAAACCACCATAAACATCATGACCAAAGCAAGCTGGGGGTGGGGGGAAGGGTTTATTTCAGCTTACAATTCTCAGGACATACTAGATACCTGAAAGAAGTCTGGGCAGGAGCAGAAGCTGGGGCTGTGGAGGGATGTTGCTGCTGTGTGACAGACTTCCTGGGAAGACACACACACACAATGTCTACTTACCCCAGATAGAGGAGCCTACAACAGACTAAAATATGGTTGCCATCCAAGTCCAACCTGGTAAACCGATGAGGTTTTTTGTTTTTTTGTTTTGTTTTTTTTTTGCGGGGGGGGGCGCAGAGGAAGGCTACTTACAGGAATATGGGTGAGGCATTACTGGCAGGAGTAGAAAATGCCTCAAAGACTGCTGCATTACAGAAGCCCACCTCAGCATGGGTGACTGTTCACAAAAGCTGGGAACTCGGAGCTCACTGCGCAGCCTGTAGCTCAACTGGTCTCGAAGTGTGCTTTGCAGGTCCCTTTCCACTTGGCCTAAGCCCCCTCCAGGCAGCTCAGCTTTCAAACAGCTTTGCTGCTCTTGTCCTGTCTGAGAGTGACTCTCCGTAGTCTTGTTTACTCTTAAGAGGGAGGGGCCTAATGCATCTGGTCAGTTTCAGGGACTTCCTGAAGCTATTTTAAGTTGTTACTTTCTATCTTAAGGAACTTCCCTGTAGAATAGAATGTTTCAATCTTGAAACACTACACAACAGTTTCTCACTGGCTTGATGTGTTTCCTTTTTTTTTTTTTTTTTTTAGTTGTCAGAGACAGGGTTTCTCTGTGTAGCCTTGGCTTGTCCTGAACTTGCTTTGTAGACCAGGATGGCCTTGAGCTCACAGAGATCTACCTGCCTATGCCTCATCAAGTGCTGGGATTACAGGCGTGCACCACCGTGTCCAGCTATGTTTGCCTTTTTGTATCACCCAGGGCCACCTGCCCAGGAGTAGAACCACCCATTCTGGGCTGAGCCCTTCCCCATAAATCATTAATCAAGAAAATGCCTAATCAAAGGCTTGCCTACAGGCCAATCTGATTGAGGCATTTTCTTAATTGAGGTTCCTTTTCTCAGATGACTGGAGATTGTTTCAAATTTACTCATGCACATCAAAAATACAAACAAAAAACCAGGTGGGTGGTCTCCTACTTCCAGAGTCTTGAGTGGAAGGTGTCAAGAGTGTGTTTTGCCTAAGCAGGAGTTAGTCTCTTTGCCTGTCACTTGACTGAGCCTGTGGCCCAAAGGGTGCCAGCAGAGGAAACCCTGACTCATCACTCATTGGTGAAGTGACTTGAGTTGGAGAGTCTCCAAGTCTCCTATCTCTCTAGGTGAGATGGCCACCTCATCCCACACTGGTCTGATTCAGCTAGCCCCCAACCTTCCAGTAGCCAATGACTTTCGCAGTTGGGATCTTTGAGACTCCATTGAGAGTGGGGTATATGGTAAACACTAGCAAGCAGTGCCCTACTATAAGAGTTGCCTGCTCCCCAAACCCGCCTACAGCATGCTTTTGGGGGAGGTTTCTGGAAGCATACCAAGGCAGGGGCTTGGAGTCTCTAAGGTGGGCCATTTAGGAAAGGCAGGAGAGGGGGGCTTTCCTGGTGGAGCAGCAGATCCCAGACAGGCGGGTCTGCATTGTCATGTCCTAGCAGGTAGGTGATAGGGCAGGCTGGGCTCCAGATTCCAGACAGGACAGGGCAGGTGGGATAGTGTGTGCTTACAAGGCTGTGTCTCCCAGAGGCTCCAGATTGCTGGGCAAGGCCATTGGCCTGCAGGGGCTTCTGTCTGCCATGTGTAGCCAGTGGGTCAGACTATGGGTCATGACCTTTCTAATCCATATTCTGGGGGCCCTGGGAGCATGACCCCTTTTCTCGTTGAATGCTGTGGCTATAGTCTTGTGCTCACTGTCTGTAATGTTCAGAGGCAGATGCGGTCACTTCCAGGATTGCAGATTATACTTAGGATGTCATGCTGCCTCCTTTGTGGGCTGCTGTCAGGAGCATTGCAGAAGGGCCTAGGAGCAGGCATGGACAGGTGTCCTGACCTTCCACCCTGTTCTCGGCCTAGAGTGGGAATACCTTCCCAACAGGGATTACATGGTCACCAAGCACCCTATCTTGTCCACACATGCTGGGCACAGCTCTCTTTCCATCCTTATGTAGGACCTGGGAAGAGGGAGGGAACCTGTGATTGGGAGAATGTGTCAGAAAAGGTGCAGGCTGCAGCTGGAATCCCAGACCTGGCTCCCCACGCAAGGTGAGCTACAGGGCAGCTGCTGAAGGGCCTGAAAGTGCAGCTTCTTGGAATTAGGAACATCTCTTGTAGACCTGTGCCTGTGCTCCCGGCTGTCAGTCCCTCCTAGCGTCTATCCCGCTCTCCAGCTCTCTCCACATGCTGAGGGACGTGGGACCTCTCTCCAGGCTTCTTTCGCGGAGCCCATGAATAGACTGGGACACTGGGCTTCGGGCCGGGGCGGGAGGGGGGCGCTGGCAGTAACATCTCCACGCCTGGGATTCTGGCTTTGTCCTGCCCCACCTCCCCTTGCTCCCCACCGATCCTCCTCTGCAGGGCCTCCCAGCCTTGCCAGGATGGCTTCATTCTCTTCTTTGGTTTCTTTTCTGTGTTGGCCAGGACATCGTGACTGTACGTCTGTGCACGTTTGTGAGTGCATCTCTGTCTGAAGTTGTGCATCTGTGTATTCTTATTTGTGCTTTTGAACGGTGGGCCCGTGTGTGCACATGTGTCTATGTATGTGGATGTCTGTGGTTTTGTGGGATTTGTGCCTCTGGATCATGCTTTGATTGTGAGTGCGCCAGCAGGAATGCGCGGGGCGGGCTTGGCGGGACTAGCATGACCCCCTGGGGGTGGGGCGGGGCTGGCAGTGGGGGTGGCTCCCTCTGCAGTCAGAGGATTTGGCCTTTACCTGCAAGGGGTGGAGGGAAAGCTGAGACCGTAAAGGCAAAGGGGCGGGACGTGCCCGAAGCTGCTCCCAGCGGGACTGCAGCCCCAGTGCCTCTGAGTGGAGTGTCTCCGACTGTGTCCGGGCTGGGTGTGCGCTGGAGCCTGGAGCCGGAGCCCTCATCTGTGAGCCCTGAACAAGATCCCTGAGCCCACGCCGCCCACCGCTCCTGGCATGGAAGCATCCCGAGGCTGGGGTGCGCTAGTAGTGCTCTGGTGCCTTGGGCTCCTGGGCAGCCTTGTGAGTGTCACGGGTACTCACTACCGCTATCTGTGGAGGAACTGCTATCCATGCCATCTGAGCCAGGCCGGCTACCCCGTGAGCACCAATGATCAGAGGCCAGGTGGGCACCCCAGGAGCCAGGGTGGGGGGGTTAGGATACCCCTCCCCAGCATGTTCCCTTTGCTTTTTTCTCTTTCTTTTAAGTTTATTTATTTTTGTTTGAGCATATGGGTATTTTGTCTGCATGTATGTATGTGTACTTGGTGCATGCAATGACCTCAGAGGCCAGAAGAAGGTGTTGGATCCCCTGAACTGGAGTTATAGGCAGTTGTGAGCCCCATGTGGGTGCTGGGAATCAAACCCAGGTCCTCTGGATAAGCAGCAAGGGCTGTCGGCCCTGCTTCCTTGTTTTCAAAGTTTATGCCAGGCAGTTAGCACAGGGGTTGAAGAAAGCAGAGCCTGGAAGGGCTTAGCAGGTGGTTGCTGCTGCTGAGACAGGGCCCGGATGTGTCCTGAGGAGGTCACCTGAGTGGAGGAGGCAGACATCTTGCTTTTCAAAGCTTCTGGTGCCCCGATGTGCTGTCCTCTGTATCAGCCACTCTGGAGTCAGGTGAGAAGGCAGACTGCAGAGGGGTGCTTGGATGTCATGTCCCAGCAGCTGGACCTTTGGGGGTTGCTTATGTGAGAATGATAGGTGTCCGGTCCCAGCCTCGCAGTCCTAGCTGCCAGGGCCACTCAGAGGCTCTGGGCAGAGACTGTAGCAGCCATGGGGCTTAGCAGCCTCTTGTTCTCATTCAGCCTGGAGGCTGCTATTTAATGTCTCTGAGCCAGCCTCCCTCCACGTGGCTATACAGAGCCTGGAGCTGGCACCCTCAGGAATGTGACTAGGGGCTGTGGTGTGTTCATCTCCCAAGTGACTCACCCCTCGCACCCCAGGGGGCGATTAGGGCTGCTGGTGTCCCCTTCAAGCCCCCCCCCCCCAGACTCTTGGGAGATGTCACGGGGTGAGTCTCACTCCCCCATGCCTGAAGGATACCTGGGGATGATCAGATGCTGCCGCTCCCTTCTTGTGTCACTCAATCCAAGGGCCCTAGAGCCTCCAGCAGCACACAGATGCTATGCTTAGTGGTTCCTCCTAGACCGGGCTGGCATGTCACTGCCTTGTAAGTGGTGCCTGAGAGCCTGTGTGCCATCAGAAGGTCTCAGCTGGGCATGCCTGGGCCTTGGAGAACTCGGAGCCCAGTCCCTGTTTTGAGGCTTTCACAGAGGCAGCAGGAGGAGAGAGGCAAGTGGAGCATAGTTACAAGAGTGAGACCGGGTGTCTGGTGTGTGGCAACAGGAGAGGTTCACTTGGTACCTGGACGAGTGGGCTTGCTGCTGAGGTTCCAGAGGTCTCTGGTGAAGCTTGAGAAAGCTCTGCAGTGGTTTCCACAGAGGCAGCCTTGATGGCTGGCTAGCTCTGACTGTCGCGTGTTGCTGGGCCAGGAGCCGGTGGGTTGGGCAAGGACTCCCTGGCCTCTCCTGATGGTATTCTTAGTGCGTCCCTGCAGTACCGCCAGCCCCAGCTTAACAGCTACTTACAGGCTTAACCAGCTCCCAAGGGACCTGGCCCAGGCTGGCACAGTGACGATACCATGTGGTCCTGTCATTAGGCCATAGCAGATTGGGGGGCCGGTCCCCCCAGCTGGACAGCCTTGCTCTGGCACTCCTGGGGATCCAGCACTCGGTTTGCCTGCTACCGGACAGAGCCTCGAGGACAAGCAGGTTCCGTTCTCACTCAGAGCTGCCATCACGCTCTGCACAGACTCGTTCTCACTGCCTCAGTAAGACAGTGTCCGTACTACAGTTGCAGCCCACTTACCCTTGCTATCCAGAGGGCATCTCAGGATGCTCCCACTGCAGGCTCAGTGTGACCCCAGCGGCACTGTCTGTTGGGGGGAGTTATACCACTGTTCCGGGCATGGGCCTGCCAGGTAAGAAATTCCAGGGAACTTAGCCTCTGGCCATGTCAGGGGACAGAGAGCTTTTGCAAGCCTGGCCCCGAAGATTACCTCCAGCAGGTACCACTGGGTCAGGAGGCTAGGCTAGGAACTAGGAACTGTGGGCTCACAGAAAAGCAACTGTGTGACCTGAGTCAAACAAGAGACCTGTCTGTACTCTGTTTTGTTTTGTTTTCCTCATGACCACATTCGCAGTCTCCACACAGTACCTTAAAGCAGTACGGTCATGGGCTTGGGGTGTAACTCAGTTGTTAGAGCATTTGCCTGACATGCACAAAGCTCTGGTTCTGTTTCCAAGACTGCATTAAAAACCAGATATAATCGCATATGTCTGTAATCCCAGCACTCAGGATGTGGAGGCAGGGGGTTAGAAATTCAGGGCTAGCCCTAGCTTCTTAGTGAGCTTGAGGCTGGTTTAGCTATATGAGAGCCTATCTCAAACAACAGCAACAACAACAACAAAATGGATGACCTGATGGCTCTGGAGGCCCAAAGAGGCTAGAGTTGAGGTGTAACCTGGGCCAACCAGTGTCTTTTCCCTTCCGGTTCACAGAGGCCAGGCATATGGTGGATGTACAGCCCGTCCTCCACCCTCAATGCTAGCCACACTGTCTTGTAGTTTCTGACCCCTGCTCCATCCTGAGGGCTCCTCCTGCTCTGACCCTCCTTGTCTCAATTGTTGTCCTTAATCTTTGAGACAGTGCCTTACCGGGTAGCATGGGCTGGCCTGGAACTCATGCTTTTCCTGTGTCAGCCTCCTGAGGGCTGCTGTGGCAGGTCTAACCATGGTGCCTGGCTTGCTTTCTCTGACCCTCCCGGGCTCCTGGTGGCCTTGTGTCTATCTAGATAACCCAGAACACTCTCCCAAGCCAAGGCCGTTGGTTTTTACTTCCCTGTATAGTGTTCTGGGAATGAACATCTTTAGGGGCATCCTTCCTCTAGCCTGCCCTGCTAACTTTAAGACTGCTGAGCCTATGGGTCCTCAGCTCATGGCCAAAGCTCTGGCTGTAGGCTTGGCTCTTCCGAGGTCCCCCAGGCTCTTTGAGTACAGCTCTGTGCTGCCGCCGTGTGGCTGGCTTTGTGTTGGACCAGGCAGGATTTAGGCCCTGCTTTCAGAATGTCACTTATTTCTGTAAAAGGGGTTTGTGTGGACAGAAGAGGCCTGGCTGTCAGGGCTTCAGGGGTGTGTCGGGGCAAAACCCTTCATCCGAGATGTTGGCTCGGGAGGATGGCAGTGCTGGTGGACCTGAGAGCCATGGTGGCGCCACAGCTCCAGCCTATGCTGTCTTAGGCCGTCACTCCCACAAGAGCAGGCTCCATTTCCAGGAAGCACCTTAAATATAGAAAGGATGGAAGCTGCAGTCAGTGTGCCAGCCCCTCTTCAGAGGCACTCAGGGGACAGTGACAAAGGCCCTATCCATCATGGAGGTGATCTGGAATCCTTGTAAGGAGTTGGTTACACACAGAGGGAGGCTGGAGTTTACTGTCTCTGTTTCAAAGGACTGTGGAGAGCTGGCTGGTCCGTGTGGTCAGGGAGACCCTAGCTGCCACACCGGGTATGGAGGGCTGGCAGGGAGGACCTGTTGAGAAACTCCTACCTTGTGGATCCTTCACAGGCTACCTTCTGCTTGAGAGTCTTGTGCTTAGCAAGCCTTCTGAGCATGCAGTGTGTGTGAACTGACCATTTTCCCTGGGCTGGCCTGGGAGGATTGAGAATCCCCTGCCAGAGTGCCGAGAGTGGCCCACAGCCCATTTCTCGTAGAGCCTGCTCACCATAATTACTGTCAACACTGGGGGCAGGAGTGATGCCCAGGAAAGCTCAGGGTTTTATAGACCAGCAGGCTGAGAGAGTCCCTGGTGTGCCCCTCAGCCTCACTGTGTGTGCCCCTCTGACTTTCCAGGGGTTTGAGCTCAGAAACATTCCTCCCTGGGCCCCTGGGATGGATGTTGTCATCACAGTCCTCTAGCTGGGGCTTGAGTCCATCACCATGCCCCGGCTCTCTTGTCTCCCAAAGTGTTTCGTGTCCTGGTCAGTGCCGTCAGGCCTTTGTTCTCACCACAGCCCGAGGACTCATGTGACAGGGACACAGAGCAGGGCACCCTCGTGAGGCTCCAGGTGAGCCCCTTGCCAGCCAGGCAATCGGAACTCCACCACATCCCCATTTTTGCCCAGAGATACCTGGTGGCTCTCACCATAGAAATTCCAGAAAGCCTGCTGGAAGGGGCACTACTCAGGAGGGGCACACTCCCGACACACAGGGAGCACCAAGAACCGGAAAAGAGGCTGCCAGTTGCACAGACAAAGAGAAAGGCACTCTCCATGCCTTGAGTCCATCCTTGGCCCCGAAGCTCCTCCTGAGAACCCTCATTGTCCCCTTCTGGGTCCCTGGGCTGGCCCCACCCCTGGGGTAGTGTGCAGCTGTATGAAGAATACCATAGCCCATGCTGAGCTTTCCTTTGGTAGCTCTTCCCGTCAGGGTGTGCCACCCTGGAAGATAGGCACTGCCTGTGTCTGGGGAAGCAGATGTGGCTGGACAAGGTCTTGAGTTCCCACTCCACCTATCAGGTGCTGTGGGCCTGGCCCAGTGTGCGCCCAGCAGGTAACCACACTCTCTCTACCTAGATGTGGATGAGTGTCGTGTGCATAACGGTGGCTGCCAGCACAGGTGTGTGAATACCCCCGGCTCTTACCTCTGTGAGTGCAAACCTGGCTTCCGGCTTCACACAGATGGCAGGACCTGCCTAGGTGAGTACATGTCACCTGCCTGGGGCTCTGAGTCCTTGATAACTCTCATTGTTCAGAATGTACTCAGGGGAGGGGCCCAGTGGGGCCGGGTGGGCCGGCATTGCGTTCTACACTCTGCAGCTCCTTCCTGGGGAGCACTCCTGCCTGGGAGTCCTACCAAATCCCGCAGGGTGGAATTGCACTCCCCTTCAGGTAAGGCTGAGGTTTGGGTGGGTCAAAAAGTCTACCCACAGCCCTGCAACTATGCTGAGTTCTGTTGAGGGACTGGGACCATCTGCAGGGGTCGGTCAGTCTGCAGGGACCCAGGCCAGCGGGGCTGCCACCAAGACATGGGATGGCGGACCCTCTGGATGGCTCTTGCGTAGGGAGGCAGGCTGAGCTTTGGCCTGTCAGCAGAAAGCATTTCTTGATCTGCACAACAGGGCTTCTCTGGAAGCCGGGACTGTGAGCAGGCCCCTGGTCCCTGACTGTCTTGGGGTCTCGGCTACGAGGGAAGGGCTTAGTGGCCTTTAGCTTGGCTAAAGAGACATCCGGAGCCATCCGCTTCGTAGTGCACCCTGGGCCTGAGGACAGGCGCTCTGAGACACGGTTGATTCCTTCCTGTTTCTGTGTTGTGCTGGGGAAGGCACCCCTGCTGTCTACTTTGGAGATCCAGACAGCTTGGGCCAATTCTGAACAGCCTGATCTTGGCTGCTATGTGGCTGGCAGTGTGCCAGCCCTGGGGGGTTGCACCCATACACACATGTCCCAGCCTCTGTCCTCTCCGCTGCGGGAGCCAGGCAGCTGCCCGAGTGAGAAGTAGAAGCAGATGCAGGAATGTTGCCATGTGTTCCGGGGTAGCTGTGATAGCGGAGTCCAGCGACGGCCTCCTGGCCCTTCTGGGAGCCTGTGGCTTGGGCTCTTTAGTCTCGGGTACCCTTGTCATGCAAGGTCCTCCTTAAAGAAGGGTAACCATGGAGATTGGTATGAGGGGTGACCCCTGCTGCTGGCTCCAGGAGTGGGACGCTCATTCCCTGCATTTCTCCTCGCTGTCTCCATTGATAGCGACCCTTACTGAAATGCCCCAAGAGAATCAAGGGCCAGGATGAGATGGCATCATTAAGAGCAGGGATGCTTCTTAGACCCAGAATGACTGGAGGAACTGCTCAGAGGAGTCTGCTGCCCTTTTACCCTGCCCCGGTCCTGTGCCCACACCACCCGCTCCTATGCTGGAGACAGACATGCTAGATTGTGCACCCTTGGGGCCCCAGAAGGGTGAGCTTGTGTTTATTGTTGACGGTCTGCAGTGCCTCTGTGCCTGTCACCCTGACACTGTTTATATGGGCCTGCTTCCATGCTGGTACCTACCTCCTGACTCCTCACACCTGAGAGCTCACCTGACTGGGCGTTGGTTAGGTGTAAAGCAGTGGCTCAGATGTTCTCTCGTTATCTCTGTCTCGCTTTCTCTCTCTTCCTCTGACTCTCTCTCTCTCTCTCTCTCTCTGTGTGTGTGTGTGTGTGTGTGTGTGTGTGTGTGTCTCCCTGTAACTTCCAACAAGGGATTTCCACTGATGTTTAATGAGGTCACGGCCTCCTGTCTGGGAATGGTAGAATAATGGCCTATGTCTGTTAAGAGACGCTGGTGCAAACTCTCCACACTGGCTCCTCCAGGCGTGGTGGCTTCTCTTCTCTGATGCTCTCCCTGTAAGCATCTGGTGGTGTCCTGAGGACCCTTGAGCATTATTGTATCCCTGTTACCATGCTGTGCCTGTGATACATTTCCCTGTGTTCCCTGAGCATACGGTCCCTACTCCTCCTCCATCCTCGGCCGTCTCTCTGTGTTCCACCCATGTGGCTGTGGGTGATGGATTTGTGTATGTGTGTGACTAGAATTCCTAGGGAGCATCTATGATGAGCCTGGGGGGACCTGAGAAGGTTTCAGATCAATTATAGGATCCCCTGGGAGCTTCCTTCAGGAGTTCTGGGTGCTCCTTAACTCCCTATCCCACACCCTTTCCAGTTGCTGAGGAGACTGGCTCGGCGTGATTGCCTGGGGTGCTAACCTGGGGTGGAGGTGGCTGCGCAGCTCTCCTGTGGCCAGGGAGGTTGCCTGAGGGAGCCAGTATAGTGGTATTTGTTCTGGGCCCTTTGGAGGACCCGACACAGGCCATGCCAAACTGCCTAGACTTTTTGAGGTCTCTGAGGAGCCAGGGGCTCATCTCCTCACCCCCAGACCCTCGCCCCGAGGCTCGCCTCCTCATCGTCCTCTTTGGAACTCCTGAAGCATATGGTATAGGCTGAGGCTGTGGTCACTGTCCCTGGCTTATCACCATGCCCTCCACACCTACAGCGTGGTGGGTCCTTGGCTGACATCTGTGGGAAGAATTTATCAGAGCCATGCCCTTCTTGGGAGGTCAGCTGGCACACAGCTGGTACCGGCTTTCCCCTTCCTGCTGGGCTTCTGGCAGAGAGCCCTGCAAGCATACCCTCCAGGCTCAGGTCCTGAGGCCTTGGACAGCCTCTCCCTGCAGCCTCTGGAGTCGAGGATTTCAGAGGCTGAGATGGAGAAGAGACCACAAGGGCCATAATTGTCCTTTAGTGATATAGGATGTGAGCTCATGAGATGGTCACATTAAAGGCCCCCAAAATTTGCAAAGACCTCAGAGGAAGCAGAGTTCAAGTTCAAATGCTTCTTGAGTAAGTATAGGACCTCCTATGAGCTTCCTGCAAGGGTGCCTGGGTGCCTCTTAACCCTGATCCTGCACCCCTTCCAGGTGCTGAGGAAACTGCCTTGGCTATAATTGCCCTGAAATGCTGGCCTAGGATGGAGGCGTCTGAGTAGCTCTGGTTGTAACCGAGGAGGTTGCCCAAGGGAGCCAGGGTGGAGGTATTTGTCCTGGGCCCTGTGGAGGACGCCATGCCATATTCTCACCTCCAAGGCCAGGCAGACCAGGTTAGGAGACATGTAAGTTCTACCCTGACTCTTTCTTTATTCCCCATCTCTCTCTTCCTTCCTCTCCCTTCCTTCCGTCTTTCCTTCCTTTCCTCCTAAGGTGTCATGAGGCTGGGGCAGGCCTGAACTTACTGTGTGGCCAGAGCTGGCATTGAACTTGTGTTCCTCCAGCCCCACCTCCTGAGAGTCAGGATTATAGGCAGGGGCCACCACACCCTGCTCCACATGGTCTAAGCATAGAAACAAAAGACAGCAAGACTTCTACTTCTGTTCTCTTTTAAAATTTTATTTATTTTTATTTTATATGCATGAGTGTTTGCCGGTATGTATGTGTGCACACTATGTGTGTGCCTGGTGCCCATCAAGGCCAGAAGAGGGGGGGGGATCTCCTAGGCCCGGAGTTAACAGATGGTTGTGAGCTGCCATGTGGGTGTCAGGAACCAAATCCAGCCCTCTGCAGGAGCAGCCAGTGCTCTTAGCTGCTGAGCCCTCTTCTTCTCTTAAAAATGAGAACTTCAAGGACTTTGCCATCGACCCACTATGGTAAGAACACTGTCCACTGTCCTAGCTACCACTTCAGTGGAAACAGAGGCCCTGTCCCTGATGTGGGGTGTGCTCTCCTGGGGTGCTCTGTCCTCCCTCTCCTTTCTGGGGTGGGTGGCAGCCAGGCCTAAGGCTGCTCGAGTTTTCGGGACTTGGGCCAGAGCTAGTTGCTTCTTTCCCTGGCCATGGAAAGTCGGGCCTGCCCAGGGTGGTGGTTTGGCTGATGGTCCAGGAGTGTCGGTCTATGTTCCTGTGACATTTTGCAGAGATCCAGGGTATCATAATACTACAAGGGGAGCCCTCCTTCTCCATGTGCCAGAGGTGCTGTGGGTGGCATGTGCCTGTCTGGTGGCTGTCAGAGTGACCTGTATATGGCCTTGTATATGGCCGTTTCCTTGTGTCCTCTCAGTTGTAGGACAAATGAGGCCAGTCTAAGGGACGGTGGCTGTCACTGGCTTAGCCTCATGGCAGAGGTGTCCTCTCTTCTCTTTATGTCACACCTGTTGGCTCAGGATGGTCAGCATTGGGGAGGGCTTTGCTGCCAACACATACCCATGGTGGTCCCACCGCCAGAGCCAGCTGGGTGCTAGTGTGTGCATGGCCAGAGGAAGGCTGCCCAGCCCTGCCCCTGGCCTGGTCCTGCCTGTGTGTATCGTGGACTTGACAGAGCCTCCACTCCCCAGACACCAGGACAGTAATGGGCTCTTGGGGCTCCAGCCTGTCCCCAAGGTTCCTTCCTGGAGGGAAAGCCTCAAGGAGAGCTTTCTGGGCGGCTGCTGCTGGCAGAGTCCTGGGTCTGGGGCCAAAGCCACAGGCAGCTCAAATGCACAGGCTGCCAGGCTCTTCTGCAAAACTCATCCGCATGCAGCTACAGATGCAGCTCTGCCCATGTTTCCCCGTCCTTCCAAAACCTGGCAGGGCTTGCAGTTGTGCAAGGGGTCAGCTTCCCAGCCCTGAGGAGCCTGAGAGGAGGGGTGGGAAGAGCGGGCGGCTGCTGTGGTCAGCCCCTTCCTGTCTCACGCTCCTGCCCTGGGCTTGTCACAGGGCAGTGCCTTGGAAGAGCAGGTTGAGATGGAACAGGGGTCCCCAGGTTCAGCAGTCCACACAGGGTGTCTCTTCCCAACCGAGAGCTTCCAGGGAAGAGGGTATAAACCCTGTGGTGGGGGTAGAGCCCAGCAGGGGAGGTCAGGCAGTCATGGTGGGTGAGCATGGCATGCCACAGGAGACAGAGCTGGGGAGTGCGGCAATGCTGGCTTGAAGTGGTGGAGGAACGATGGGAGAGTCCCTGTTCTGCTGGCCTCGGGTCAGCTGTTCCTGCACAAAACTGTTCTTTCCGCACCTCACATCCGACCCCAGTAGTGAGACTCTTGCTGGCTGTGGGTGGAGTTGCAGCCCAGCTCTGTTGGAATTCCAAACTCCTATAATTGCCAATAGGTTGGTGTGAACTGCCCCAACAAAACACCACGTGTGCACAAGCAACAGGGCTTTATTTTTCTCATAGTTGCAAGTCCAAGAGCCAAGGTGCCAGCCTTTCTGGTCCCTGGTAAGATCAGAGTCCCGTATGTGTGACCACTCCCAACCTTGGCTAAGGCAGAAGACCCAGCCTCTGAACACGGTCATATCAGAGCGCTTCAGCGGGGGGTGCAGGGACACTGACATTGAGAGGCTACTATAGAGTGTCACCCAACTATAGTTACGTGTGTCAGATCTGGAAGTGGGTAGAGGCCTAAGTGAGGCCTTGGGAATTGGGGGATGGGACTATGGAGCAGGACCGTTGGGTCCTGCAGGTTTGTACACAGATTATGGGCCCCTGCTGAGTATGTGGCAAAAGGGGAAGAGGGGCATGTTGTGGAAGCAGACCTATCCAGCCCTGTTGCCTAGGATGGCCTGGCGTTCCCAAACCTCCTGCCTATATCCCTAGCACTGTGATTACTACCCCTCGCTGAGGCCACCCTGGCTGGAGGCGGCAGGCTAATCCCTGATCTCTGCTCTGAAGGTCATTCAGCTTCACTCCTGTCTGGCATGGGTCTGGTTTCTAGAACCATAATCAATGTGCTCCTCAGGCCTTGGCCCTGGCTGAGGTTCTAGAGTGCGTGTCCCACAGCTGGGCCTCAGTAACTTGAGGGGCCTCAAGGCGCCTGCATCAGCCCCAAGGCCCAGGCATACGGACCCTGGCCGTTCCTGGAGCCGCGCCGCCTAGCACAGAGAGGAGAAAAATCTGCCTGGCTCAGCTTTCCGGGAATCCGCAAGGATGTGCTGGGTGATGCTGGCCCTGCTCCCTGGTGTGCACAGCTTGGGAGCATCTGGGAAGACAGATCTCTGGGGCGAAGGATGGGGATAGTTCTAAGTGTGCAAAGCTGCGCTGGCATCCCAGGTCTTTAATGCCAGTCACGGTAGGCTGGCTAATGGGTCATCTCAGCTGCTTTGGAGACGAAGTGCCTTTCCCTCCTGGGTGATGGCCCTTCCTGCTGAGGTGCTGAGACCCCGCGCCCCTCTGTGCCTGCCTGGCCCTGCCAGAATGGGCTTCTGGTTCCTATTACGTGTCCTGAGTAGGGATGCAGTTGGTGTGGTGAGCACAAGTAAACAGAGCCCCCAGGAATGTGGGGCCAGCTGAGGCCATGTGCACGGGCGCCCAGGCGCCTCAGGAGGGAGGGCTGGTGGCTAAACAGCTGGCTCAGGTGAGGCTAGCCAGGGCTGGGGTCAGCATGGCTTCCATCCAGTTTAGGGGTCAGAGCAGAGCTGGGGAAGGGCTCAGGTCGGTGGGCTTACTTCAGTGCTGTAGGAAGTTGCTGAAGTTCCTCTCTTGATGCATGTATGGGGGGAGGGGGCTGGGAGGCCAGGAGATCGGTCACTGCCTCCCATGGCTGGCTTTGCCCCAGGGAAGGCAGCCTCCACGTGCTCCTCCGTCTATGCTTCATGTGAGAAGAGAGCTGTTTGCGAGCAATGTGGCCTTTAAACAAGCTTGCTCTGAAGGAAGCCCAGCCTTCTCAGAGCCCCAGGCAGCTCACAAGGCCCATGCAGCTGCTAGCACCTGGGCCTTGCAGTGCTGTCCTCCGTGGTGCCAAGACCCCAAACTAGGCCAGGGAGAGTACTGCTTAAAGTTGACAGTTTCCCCACATCCCAGGCAGCATCTTAGGGTTGAGGGTCACCCCCAAAGTGCTTCAGTAATGAGTCTCAGGTTTGCTGACACAGCTCTGGGCATGTGCCCATAGGCAAACAGCCCGGGCCAGGGGCAGCATTTTTGCGGCTTCCTTCCAGACTCAGGGCTAACTTCTTTTAACCACAAGGCCAATGCCAGAGAGTTGATGGTAACCAAATCCAAGCCAGGAGCTGGCCGCCACTGCTCATAGAATCCCAGTGTCCCTCCTACACGCTTTGCCAGGCATAGCATCTTTCCTGTCTCCACAGGCCAGCTGAGGGTATGACCGAGTTCATTCATAGGGTGCCCAGGCACCCATGAGGCCAGCCCGTCCCTCTTCCATGCCCTGTAGCAGTCCAACCAGGAAGCTGCCCTCTGGGACGTGGTCTCACTGAGGACCTATGAATGCTGGGAAGACTGGACACTGATAGGGTGTGAGGTGTGGCCTGGCCTGTGGGCTGAGGTGTCCATTCATAGAGGTTCACACACCTGCCCCTCTGTCCTGCCCTGGGGACAGGGAAATCTTTCCATGCCTCCTAGCCTGCTGCCAGGAAAAGAGTCAGCTACTCCTCAACAGCACCCTGGTGTTTCAAGTCTTGTGCTGGGGGATGTTGGGCTCCCGACAAGATGGGCTGATCTACCCTATGTGGGCTGGTTGAGAGGACTCAGAGAGATGTCCACTGTACTGTGGGCCCTGTAGGTGGCTGAGAGTGTAAAGTCAGGCCTGCCGGGAACCAAGAACAAGGAAGGGGATGGCAAGGGTTCATGTGGGAGGTCGCCGTCCTGCTGATGTGGGAGTGAGGATCTGCCCCCTTGGCCTGATCCAAGCTCTTCGTGTCCTCAGCCATAAGCTCTTGCACTCTGGGAAACGGTGGGTGCCAGCATCAGTGTGTGCAGCTCACGGTGACCCAGCACCGCTGCCAGTGCCGGCCTCAGTACCAGCTGCAGGAGGATGGCAGGCGCTGTGTCCGTAAGTAGTGGGAGCTGGGAGAACAGGGGGCGGCAGTGGGGTCTGGGATCCAGAGAGGAACCTGATGTGATGGTGCCAGCTGGTAGGAAGGAAGCATGGGCCGCTGTGGGCTGAGGTGCTGGGCTGGGACTGCACAGCCCCAGGACAGGAAGGTCAGGATGGAGACAGCACCCTGGGTCCCTAGATGTCTGTCTGAGGTTTGGGCGGAGGAGGCAGCCAGGCCAGTGCTCCAGGAGTTTGGGCTGCTTGCATAGGAGACAGACTTTGCTAAGGGGGTGGTGGTGTATGTGTGGTGGGGGTCAGGACCAGAGCCCCGCCCCCAGATGTGGAAGTGGAAGAGAGTGGGTGCTGAGACTCCCCCAGCACAGCTGGAAGTGAGTGTAGGTGTGAGGGCCGAGGCCAGCCATGTGTGCGGAAAGGAAGGCACCCCAGGACTGGGAGACCACAGACCTGGGGACACGCAGGGCTGAACAAGTTCCAGAGCTGGGAGTGTTATGAAGCTCAGAGGGTCATGGGGCTGAGGTGGGGCGTCACAGGACTTCGGAGGTTATGGGATGGAGGGAGTCACAGAGCTGAAGCTGTGACGGGTTTAGAGTGTGAAGATGAGTTTTGCAAGACAGGGGGAGTCACAGGGTTGAGGGGCACAAGGCTCTAGAGGATCATAGCATTGGCAATCATATGGGGTCCTTGGGGAGCACATGTGGGGCTGGGGAGCACAGGATTTTGAGGCTCATAGCCCCAGTGTCAGTTTCCACACCTTACCTCAAAGCACGAGCTCTGGGAGGAGCAGGCCAGGCTCATAGCCAGAGCTGACCTGGGCTGGCCACCTGCCCTAAGGCCCTCTTCTGGCTAGACCTTGCTTTCTGCCATTGCAGTCTTTGGGAACCAAGACACTGGCAAGTATTGATGGGGTGCTGGTATTCTGGTAGAGTGTTAAGAGCCCCGGTCTTAGCTATGGAGTCCTCTTGGGGGAACTCAGAACTACCTACAACTGGGGGACCATGGTGCAGTCTGGGGCAGCGAGGGATTCTGAACCCGCCCCCTTCCCCATCTCTCCAACCCCCCCGCCCCCGGCTCCGGTGTACAGGTAGAAGCCCATGTGCAGATGGCAATGGCGGCTGCATGCATATCTGCCAGGCGCTCCGGGGCCTTGTCCGCTGTGGCTGCCACCCAGGGTACCAGCTTGCTGCAGACCGCAAGGCCTGTGAAGGTAGGATGCTCTGCCTAGCTCAGAATCCCCGAGCACCCTCCTGGCCGGGGCTCTGGTTGACCTGGACTGTTGACTAGTGTCCTTTCCCTGACAGTGGGTGAGAGGGAGGCACCCAAGGGGCCGTCTACAGCCAGGCATGACTGTGCAGGAGAACGGAGGGAACCCTGGTGTGTTTTGAACATACTTCCTGTAGTGCCCAACTAGCCCCTGATCCTTAAGACCTGGGAGAGGTGAGCACAGGGCCACTGGTATACCCCAGAAAGTGTCACAGAAAGTACAACCGAGAGAGTGAGTCGGTGCTGGGCTTTCTTAGGTGGTGGTAAAGGCGTCATTAACTAGCTGAGCACTGGTTTCCAGAATTGCCCCTTCATCTTGCTGGCTGCTGTGGTACAGCCAGGTTTGTGCCTACGATTTCCCCAGCTGTGCGCTGTCCCATCTTCTCTATGTATAGTCTTCTCTATGTATAGTAGGTCTGGGCTGAGCAGCCTTGGGGAGTCTGCCCTTTGCCCTGTGACTTCAGGGTGAGTGTGGTGCTCCTAAGGCCATCGGAGAGATGGGTAGCTTCCCAAGTGTCACGTCAGATGCCTGGGTGCCTGAAGGGTAGGGAAAGCAGGTAGCTACATACCCATCTGCACTAGGAAGTCATTACTAGTGCAACAGAAAAGACCCATTCTGGGCTCGACTTAAGACCCAGCCTGGGTCACCTCTAGCCCAGGAGTGTGTCAGGCTGTGCCTGGCAGGTGTTGGGACAGCCTGGTCTGCACTATGCTGTCTAAACTGTTAAAGTGCTCTAGGATATCAGCTGCTTCCCCTGTTGGGAGCCGGTGACACTCCTTCTCCATCTTTCCCCTTCAGATGTGGATGAATGTGCTATGGGGCTGGCCCAGTGTGTTCACGGCTGCCTCAACACTCAGGGATCCTTTAAATGTGTGTGCCACGCGGGCTATGAGCTGGGTGCCGACGGCCGGCAGTGCTACCGTGAGTAGCAGCGGACCGGGGATGCTAGGGACACTAACATGGGTCCTGAAAACCCTAGAGTTGGTTTCAGTTGGGCAGCCCTGGGTGGAGGTCTCCAGGGGCTGGTCAGGGAGCGCTGAACCCTGTCGATGTCACCACAGGGATCGAGATGGAGATCGTGAACAGCTGTGAGGCTGGCAATGGCGGCTGCTCGCATGGCTGCAGTCACACCAGCACAGGGCCCCTGTGCACCTGCCCTCGCGGTTACGAGTTGGAGGAAGACCAGAAGACCTGCTCTGGTGCGAGCCAGTTTCTTCCAGGCTGCCCTGCCCCTGGAGCCCCAGGACTCGCAGCCATACTCAGTCTCGGGCTTGTGTGTTGCACAGCTTGGAAGTTTCTCTCTGCTTTCACTGCCTGGGCTCAGCTGCAGGGGAGCTGAGAGTCAGCATCAGGCTCAGAAGGATCCTGAATGCTTGCATTGGACACTGGCCTCTCGCTAGCCTGCACACTTATGGTCTCTGGCTATGCATGTGTAGTGTGTATGTGTGTGTCTGAGTGTGTGTGTGAGAGAGAGAGAGACAGAAACAAAGATCTCATGTCCCTGTAACTGTTCCTTCCAGGTGTATGTGTTTCTGTGGCTGTATGCATGATTGTATGTAGTATGCAAGTGTCTGTATACAGGTTCACCTGTGGTCAGGGAAGGCTGTATATAGGTGTGTACACGGGGTGTGCATAGGTTGTCGCTGAGGGATTGTGGGAAAGCACAGCCTCGGTGCCAGTAGGCCTGTGTGTGCTCCACAGACATCGACGACTGTGCCAACTCCCCATGCTGCCAGCAGGTGTGTGCCAACACCCCTGGTGGGTATGAGTGCAGCTGCTTCGCTGGCTACCGGCTCAACACAGATGGCTGTGGCTGTGAAGGTGAGTACACACTATGTGGGTGATTGGGGGAAGAATATCGGGGTCAGCCTTGTCCCTCCTGAGGTGGACATGGGGTTAGCCTGCTTCCTGCTCTGCTGGTGGACATTGATTAAGTGCCTGCTGTATGCTCATTCACACCCACACAACCTGTCCTGACCACACATAAACGTGCGTATGACCTTTTGGATGCCACACACAAGTTGTACATGTAGCTAGCCAATCTCACATATAGCCAGAGGATCGTACTTGTATAATCATGTACTTGTTAAATCACATATGCCGTTGCCCCTCCCTCCTTCCCTCTGGCCAGTGGTCACTGGCTCCCCTCGCAGGCTTGGGGACACGTTCCTGCCTGGTCCTCAAATGACTCTTCTGGCAGATTTCCACTGTCCCTTCACTCCTGAGCAGAAAGACTTGTGGAGCAGTCACTGTGGCTGGGGTGGGGGATGGTGGGGGTGGGGTTTAGAGGGGTGGCCATCGGTGGTGTCCGGCCAGGACAGGAATGGCCCTCCAGGCTTCTATGGTGGGAGCACAGCCCCAGCCGCCGTGCTTGTCTGCAGATGTTGACGAGTGTGCTGGCCACAGCGGCTGTGAGCATCACTGTTCGAACCTGGCTGGCTCCTTCCAGTGCTTCTGTGAGGCTGGTTACCGGTTGGATGAGGACCGCAGGGGCTGCACCGGTGAGCCTTCCCCTAGGCCCACCACCTTCTGAATGTCTGTGTCTGGTAGCTCACATGTCCGGCTTGCCAGCTGGCTTACCATCACTGTTGTGGGCCCTGTGTGGGCCAGCAGGCTGAGGGGAGCAGGCAGGTCGGGTAAGTGGTTGGCGATGGCAGTGTTACTGGGGGTTGTGTTAACCAGCCAAAAGAAGAGCTGAGACCTAAGGCAGTGTTGTTGCTGAGTCGTGGACGCTGAGAGGCCCGTGTGTTCTTCCCCAGCTCTAGAAGAGTCTGTGGTGGACCTGGATGGCCAGCTCCCCTTCGTGCGGCCCCTGCCCCATGTTGCGGTGCTGAGGGGTGAGCTGCCACAGCTCTTCCAGGATGACTATGGGGCTGAGGAGGAGGCGGCGGAGCTTCGGGGAGAGCACACGCTCACTGAGAAGTTTGGTGAGGCACGAGAGCATCCTTGGATTCTCCCCTCGGGCACGGCAGCTCGCGGCTCCCGAGCTAGGCTGGCTTCTCCCCCCGGGCATGGCAGCTCGCGGCTCCCGAGCTAGGCTGGCTTCCCCCCTCGGGCACGGCAGCTCGCGGCTCCCGAGCTAGGCTGCCCTATGTTATTGGGAGGTCCAAAGAGGTTCCGTACAGTTTGTATGCTTCGTCCAGGGCTCGGGACACCCAGCTGTCCCCCAGGCCCTA
Organism: Pachyuromys duprasi; assembly: GCA_028658305.1. Lineage (NCBI taxonomy): Eukaryota > Metazoa > Chordata > Mammalia > Rodentia > Muridae > Pachyuromys > Pachyuromys duprasi. Next base: position 123,073,036 of record CM053763.1, read on the forward strand.
GGGTGGGGCTCCAGTATCTCACCTTGGAACTTAGATGCTAGGGATGTACCTGGTCCTCTCTTCTTTCTAGTTCTGACACACCCCCCCTCCCCATCTTCCTCAGTCTGCTTGGACCACTCCTTTGGCCATGACTGCAGCCTGACCTGTGATGACTGTAGGAATGGAGGGACCTGCTTCCCGGGCCTGGATGGCTGTGACTGCCCAGAGGGCTGGACTGGGATCATCTGCAATGAAAGTGAGGCTGCTGGTGGGCTAGGCAGAGTCTGGGAACTCCAAGAGTTATGCACATCCGTTCTGTGTGGTTCCTGCTACCTAACTCTTAGGAGAAGAATCTGAGTGTGTCCACCCATCCATCTGTCCATCCATCTACCAAACAACCTATTTACACACTCATTCACCTATCCACCTGTCTAACCTCCTGCCATCTACCCATTTACCCATCCATCTACTTAGACACTCATGTACCTATCCACCCAGCCACCCAGCCATCCATCATCTTATCAGTCCTTCCCTCCCTTTGATAAGTCTGCTGACTGTCCCCTCTTATATTAGACATGGTGCTAAGATGTGGGACATTTTGGGTACCAGCAGGCCAAAGTGTATATTGCTCCCAGTCACTCCCCAGGAATCCAGTGACGTCAACAAATAGCTAAGACTGTTGGGGGTGACTGTGAAACCATCTGATGGGAGCAGAACCTTGCCTAGGACTACACAGCTTGGCAGCTGAAGCACTCTGGAAATGAGTCTGTCCCAAGCCTTTTTTTCCTCCCAGTGCCTGCTGACCAGGATGGCATTAGGCTCTTCATGCTGTGAGGATCATCTTAAAAGGGTTGGTGTGTGTCCTGTGTCTTAGATGTCAGGATGTAGTCATTGATTACTGATGTCTGCCACCAGTGCGGTTGGAGCCATGAGGCACAACTAGCATCGTTTGCTGTTCCAGGCTGTTGTTTAAAATGGATGCCTGTAATGCCAGGCAGAACCCAGTTCTCCTGGTTGATAACCCTGGGGTTTCCCTGTCATCCCCCCGTAGCTTGTCCTCCAGACACCTTTGGGAAGAATTGTAGCTCTCCCTGCATCTGTCAGAACGGTGGGACCTGTGACCCGGTGTCAGGAGCCTGCCGCTGTCCCCCGGGTGTCAGTGGTGCCCACTGTGAGGACGGTACGTGTCACCCCTCTGGGAACTCTGGAGAAGGGAAGCAATGTGGAATGTGGTGCAGCCACCTATCCTTCTGCCCTCAGGGCTTCGGGCAGTGCCCAGGAGGAGCAAAGGCCCTTAGTGAGACTGGCATTGATTACTTTTGCTTTGTCATTTCCTGGGACTTACACATAGAAGGCTGAGACTCAACTCGATGGGTTGAATGGATTGCCTGGGGAGGTAGTGAGTCCCTTGGACCTGGGAGCATTCAAGCAGAGCTAGGGGATGGCCAGCTGAGGTTTGTAGAAGGAAGTCTGTCTGTGCCGGTAGCTGAAGGGGACTGCCTGACATCCTGTCTAGCTATAGTTGCAGCACTGTGGGAGAATTGCAGTTGGTGGGAATAAGCTTCTCAGGGGGATGGCCTTATCTTCGGGTCTCCATTACTTTGGTTCTACCACTTTAACTGCTCCTGTTAGAGCAGTGGCTCTCAACCTTCCTAGTGCTACGACCCTTTAACACAGTTCCTCATGCTGTGCTGACCCCAACTATAAAATCATCTTTGTTGCTACTTCATAACTGTAATTTCCTGCTGTTAAGAATATTAAGGTAAATAACTGATATGCAGATGATCTTGGGCAGCCCTGAGAAAGGGCCATAATATCTCCAAACCTCTGCTTGAGAGAACGGCTGTTAGAGTGAGAAGACACACTTGACAGCCCCCACGCCCAAGGTTCCCAGGTCCTGAGGACAGCAGGTGCCCTGGCAGCCACACAGTACTTTCTGCTTCTCCTTCTCCCTGCTTATTAACCCCTTGCTCCTCTCCCACAATCTCCTGCTAGGACATGGAGCCTGGAAGAGTCATAGGTGTGACAGGCTCCAGGTGGCCTTAGGGGCATTGGGCAGGTACAGGATCTGAACTTACATCATGTCCTACAGTCTCGGGGGAGGGCCACCAGACTCCCAAGCATGTGAAATGCACCTCGTAGGTGAGCTGAAGGAGGCCTCTGGGGGTGGACAGGCAGATTTTCAGGGTGGAGACCTCATGGGACACTTATGTTCACTTCCCAGGCCCTGGGCGTCCCTTACTTTGGGGGTCTTTCTTCTCATCTATGCCCATGACCCTGTACGCTCACACCTCTTCAATGCCTTTCTCCCTGTTTCAGTGGCTGCTTGCCTGTAAGCTAAGAACATCATTTGTTATTTGATTTGGGGGTCCACTTGGGCAATGTGGGGTGGTCCTATCTCAAGATCTTGGAGATCAGGGCATGGCAGCTTTTGGGACTTCAACTCTCTGTATCCCTTTCAGTAGGGGGAACGTGGGGCAGGGCAGAGCCAGAGGGAGGAGAGTAGCCTTATCCCTGAGGCCTCCCGGGCTTGGGTGTGGCCCTGAGCAGGTGAGACCTTGCAACCTTCCCTCTGGGGCAGAGAGTTGGCCTTAGCATCCTGGTGGGTCAGAAGTCAGAAGAGCTTTTGTACCTCTCAGGTGTGAGCTCATGAGTGTATACAGCCTCCTCCCTTGGTGCTGCTGGCTCTGAGGGACTGGCCAGCCCAACCAACCAGCCTCATCAGAAGGCTTAGCTTGTGCCCTTTGGGCATGGCTGCTCCAGTCCCCTGTCCTGGGTACTAGGTCCCCGAGTGTCTCTTCTCTGAGGACCATGTGTGGGTGGGCCAACTGCTCTCCAGTTCTCACTAAGGTGTTCCTCACAGGCTGCCCCAAAGGCTTCTATGGCAAACATTGTCGTAAGAAATGCCACTGTGCCAACCGGGGCCGGTGCCATCGCCTCTACGGCGCCTGCCTCTGTGACCCAGGGCTCTATGGCCGCTTCTGCCACCTTGGTGAGTTCTGTTGCATGTGTCTGTATGAATGGGACCAGGCCATGCTCTGGTCTCCTTCTGTGCTGTGAGCAGGTGGTAGCCTTTGTGCCTGTATCACTAATGTGCTGGCCTCCAGGCATCTGCTGCCCACAGTGGTGTTGCTCCTCGCCCTCAGCTGGTAGTGGAGGCGAGGAAGGCCAGACTTCTTCCCAGGAAGCTTTGGGGACACTGATCTCAGCTTGTGGAACAAACAACTCCCCTGCCCCTGCCAGAGCCCCATCTCTGGGTTCACAGACACTCAGGGAAGGAAGGGGGCAGAGGATTAGCAGGGTAAGAGAGGAGAAATCTGTGGTCATGCTAGCTGGAAAGTGGTGTTATCCAGGCACAGCCCCTCAGCCATGTAACCCTTGTCCTTAGCCCATGAGCAGATGTACTAGGAGTCCTAGAGTGTTCCAGAAGGGTGCTCCGCTACGGCAGCCCACTGGTGTCACCCTTGCTGATTCAGCCTGATGGGGGTGGGCGCTGTGGTAGCAGGCCCCTTACGGCTCTGTGCCTGCAGCCTGCCCTCCCTGGGCCTTTGGGCCAGGCTGCTCGGAGGACTGCCGCTGCGAGCAGTCACACACACAGTCTTGTGACCCGAGGGACGGCAGCTGCTCCTGCAAGGCCGGCTTCCAGGGAGAGCGCTGCCAGGCAGGTGAGTCTCTGGAGGAGAGGGAGGTCCTGGGGCTGCTGAAAACCTTACCCCATCCCACATCTCTGTCCTGCTTCTCACCCCGCAGAGTGTGAGCCAGGCTTCTTTGGGCCAGGCTGCCGACACCATTGCAGCTGCCCACCTGGTGTAGCCTGTGACCCTGTGAGTGGCGCGTGTCGGACGCAGTGTCCTCCTGGCTACCAGGGGGAGGACTGTGGCCAAGGTGAGTGACTGTTCCCTGGGATTCCAGGGTCTGGGGTTACTTGTACTTCGGAGCTGCCAACGTGCACAGGTGGAACCTGTGCCCAGTGCCTGGGTGCAAATGGCCCCTTTACCTACTCTCATCTCTTGGCACATGTTCCTGAACTGTCCTAGACGTGCTCGTAGGAGAAGCTGCTCTGTCTGCCTGGTTCAGGCCAGAGAAAGGGCCAGCACTCTGCAGAGTGACTCCTCTCACCTCACCTCACTGAAGTGCCATGCTGGGGTCTGGGGCAAGATGGATGAGAAGGGAGCAAGAGAGAACAGGTGTGAGGAGTGAGTGGCCCCTGGGGAGCATCTTGTACTCTGTGGTGTGTGAGCACAGCCTGGACACTTTATTATTTGGCAGGTAGAAGAACGGGCCGCAGGACTGCAGAGGGGTAGATTGGTGACATGGGTCGTTGCGTCACTGGGGGCCTGAGGCAGGGCTGGGGAGTGGGGTTAAATCACACCCTGATTTAATGGCAGCCTAGGGTATATGGGACTGGGCGTGACCTGCAGGACCAGGAAGGAAGGACAGAGTTCTGTGGTCTCCACTGGTAGGGGACATGTGACTAGGCACTGTGCACTGTGGTCTAAGCCTCTGTAACTCGTGGAATGGCAGGCTGGACCCTTGGACATTCAGCTTAAAGTTAATGACCAGGAGAGGACACAGCCATGAAGTTACCGGTCTGCGAGGGAGGGGTCAGCACAGCTGTGCCAACAGGTTGGGGAGGTTTGAGCCTCTCTTGGCATAGCGCTTGCTGTCTATACCCTGGTCAGATTGGAAGGGAGCTTCAGAGCCTGAGTATGACCAGTTATGGGTGGACAAGGCTGGAGAGGAATGCAGGAGCCACCAGCGACTCCTTCTTTTTCCCTCTCTGTAGGGGATAAAGGTAGAGATGTCCCCAGCACCACCCACCCAGGGACAGAGGTCAGCTTGGCAGAGTTCATCCATGGGAGGAGGCCTGCTGAGGGTTCTTGGGTATTGTTGGCACAGGAGAGAATGTGCAGGGCTCCAGCTCAGCCTGGACTCCCCAGGCCTGGCCTGCTTTCAGGACTCCATGGTCTCAGGCTCCGTTTACCAGCTCCGAGTGTCCCTATTTCTGTCTGTGCAAGCATCTTGTGAGTGGACAGGACTGAGCCTCCTGACAGAGCCATCCAGAACACGCACACACGCATACATTCACATCCCTGGGTAGACATATACTTGTAGCTCACCTTCCCCCCAGGCCCGTGTCCTCTTTCAGATTCTGTGCCTCATACCAGGCCCGGTGAGGCAGCCGTGCAAGGCAGCCTGCTTCCCCCAGTTCTGGAGTCTGGCCCCTGTGCTAAAAGGAAAAGGATTCCCCTTTCTTTACTTTATTAAAACCTCCAGTGCCCCCAAGGACAGACCATAGGAAATGACACACATACTTTTATAGAAATGGCCCCCCTTGTTCTTAGGTCTGGAAACTATACTGCCCCAAGCATAAGCTCATGTTCACTTAGTGGGGGGAGCGCCTGAGGCCTTGAGGAACCACCTCACCAGCAGTATTGGGCTTCTCTCTGGTCTGTGCTCTGTGCTTGCAATGTGTGTGTGTGCGCGTGCACGTACATTTTGCTCAAGCATGCAAATGTGTTGTCCCCGATCCCCAGTGGGTGGACTCTTGCCCACTGTACCTCTGCCTCAGGCCTGCTGTTTTATCCCAGCAAAGGGCAGAGTGGGCAAGCGCTAGGCAGGCAGGAAGTCATCTGTGCTTCCTAAGTTCCTGCCCAGGCCTCGTGAGCAGGGCAGGTATAGGGAGCACAGAGGCACTTTACCAAGTGAGGCCACTCAGGGATGTTGTAGGTACAGGGAGTAGCCATATGCATTCTTGAGTCCCTGCCCAATTCTTGTGCTACTCTATTCCTTGGTGTGATTTGTTTCAGAGTTTCAAGAGTTTGAGTCTCCAGGCCTCTGGGGACCTTCCTTATGCTTTGTATGGATCCCTCCTTCCTACCCCATCCCCCAATCCTGCCAGCAGATGGCTACAGCCGTGGGGCAGAGGAGCTAGGTGTGAAAGGGAGGGGACTGCATTGCACCCCTGGGTTAACTTTGGTGGAGAAGGTCTCCTGAGAGCAGCAGCCAGGGCAGGAATGGTCCTCTGCTCCTGGGAGCTCTCCAGGGTCCTGGATGACCACAGCTTCTACTGGACAGGCTGCCCTGCCCTGTCTCCCCCTCCCCCCCCCCGCCTCTTCTTGCCTATGGCCCAGACTGACCTCTCACAACTCCCACTCCCCACTCAGTTCCCTTCCTTATGCCTGTCCTGGTCTCCCTGGGTCTGCAGAGAAAGCTCCCAGCTTTGACAACTACACACAGAGAGGCTGAGGCCACCTGCTCTCTCCACAGAGTGCCCGGTGGGAACGTTTGGTGTGAACTGCTCGGGTTCCTGCTCCTGTGTGGGGGCCACCTGCCACCGAGTCACAGGGCAGTGTCTGTGCCCCCCAGGGAAGACGGGGGAGGACTGTGGAGCAGGTAAGCCCCAGCTGCGTGGCCCCAGGCAGCCCCAGCCTCGGGCTGTGTTTGAGACTACTATCCTGGACCACATGTAGGAACACTGATCCCAGTCTTAAGCTCTGTTTGAGGAACCCCTGATCTCAGATCTGGGGTGCTTGGGAACCCCGTCATAGACTATTTGGGGACCTTAGCCCTGACTCTGAAGTGACAGGCTCCTTCATAATAGTAGCTTCAGGGATTCATGCTAGAACAAGCTGGGATCTGGGAAGTGTCTGCAGCTGCCTAGTGAGCCTTGGCCTTGCTCTGTGCCCCCTGAACCCTCGGCTCCCTACACAGAGGATTCGCCTCTCTAGCAGGCTCCTTATTTTTCTGCTGGAGTTGGGTTTACTCGACTGTGGGTGGGTGCCTTGCGGCCCTGGGGTTCTGAAGCCTGCCTCTTTCCTGGGTAGTCCTTTATGGGAGCGGTGGTCCCCTTTGTGAGTTGGGACTCCCAGTGCTGTGTCGGCCACACACCAGTGTGCCAGAGAGCACGAGGGGAAGAATCACTGACCCTGGGAGTGGGCTCTAGATTGTCCCGAGGGCCGTTGGGGGCTTGGCTGTCAAGAGATCTGCCCTGCCTGTGAGCATGGTGCCAGCTGCGACCCTGAGAACGGAACCTGCCTTTGTCTCCCTGGCTTTGTTGGCAGCCGCTGCCAGGATGGTGAGTGTGGCAGCCTCAGCTGCGGCCGTGGGTGGGCACACCAGCCACAGCTGCGGCCGTGGGCGGGCACACCAGGCTGCTACGCTCACTCTCTTCATCCCCAACAGCTTGCCCAGCAGGCTGGTTTGGGACTGGCTGCCAGATGAGGTGTGCTTGTGCCAATGACGGCCACTGCCACCCTGCCACTGGACGCTGTAGCTGTGCCCCTGGGTGGACTGGCCTCAGCTGCCAGAGAGGTGTGTGGGGCCTTTGCCGGCCCTTTGTCTCCCGCTCTCTCCCTTGCCCCTGTTCAAGATGCCCTGTGTGCTGAGCTGGCTGTGATGACCCTGAGCTCTGTTGCAGCCTGTGACAGTGGACACTGGGGGCACGATTGCATCCACCCTTGCAACTGCAGCGCAGGCCATGGGAGCTGTGATGCCGTCAGTGGGCTGTGCCTGTGCGAAGCTGGCTACGAAGGTCCACGGTGTGAGCAGTGTGAGTGCTGGTCTGGCCCTTGTACCCCTGTCACATTGTGCACACAGGCAGGCACACGCGTACAGCCACACACACAGCACATGTGCATATGCACATACCTGTGTACACATGTACCTGAGTATCCCAGTGCACACGTACGATGCAGGTGCATACACTCTCTCCCACCTGTCAGTGGCAGACTTAAGGCTCACCTGGAGGAGCAGATGGGGAGCCAGGGCTGTCGCAGCCTGGGATGGGAGGGCCTTCTTTGTCAGTTAGGCCTTTCCCCCCCTAGTCCTGGGCTCTGGCCAGACTTGGTGTCCTGGCCAACATCGGGCTGGCCTTTGTGCCTCAGGGTGTCGCCAGGGGTACTTTGGGCCTAACTGTGAGCAGAAGTGCAAGTGTGAGCATGGAGCAACCTGTGACCATGTCAGTGGGGCCTGCACCTGCCCAGCTGGCTGGAGGGGGAGCTTCTGCGAGCATGGTAAGCTGGGTGCAGCCAGGGTGGGCCCTGGGTGCAGGGCAGGGCTCTCTGGTCTTGGGCCTCTTGTCAACGCTGCCTCTGTCTGTAGCCTGTCCTGCTGGCTTCTTTGGACTAGACTGCGGCAGTGCCTGCAACTGCTCTGCCGGGGCCAGCTGTGATGCTGTCACCGGCTCCTGCATCTGCCCCGCTGGCCGCTGGGGCCCGCACTGTGCCCAGAGTATGTAAGGGGCCTCAGCCTGGGTACTGTGGGGAGCACCCCTGGGGCCCCTTCCTGGTATCCAGCTGAGGACACAGTTTTGCCCATGAGGTCCTAGGTGCCCATCCCTTTGTGGCTGCTCTGCTGAGTGGTACCCACCCGCCCCTGGCAGATCTGCTCAGCAACCTGGCACCGCCTGCTGCAGCCCCTAGCTATGCTCCTGATGGTTCCTCTCCCCTTGCAGCATGCCCACCCTTCACCTATGGGCTTAACTGCAGCCAGATTTGTACCTGTTTCAACGGTGCATCCTGTGACCCTGTCCATGGACAATGCCACTGTGCCCCTGGCTGGATGGGACCCACCTGCCTGCAGGGTAAGCCCTGCATAGGAGCTCAGAAGCCAGTCCTGGGTAATGGCCTCTCAGTGGGTCCATGGAGGGGCATGTGTGCATGGGATGCCAGGCTATGTGCAGGGATCGCCTGTCAGTGTGCCCCTTCAGGAAGGCTGGAAGGGAGCATGACTGCGGCCTTTAGTGTCACACTCCTAAGCCAGGTGATTCCAGCTTGAAAGTCAGGCTGGGCTTTGGGGTTGTGTGGGAACTTGCTGGACCCCAAAGGTTTCTGCTGGCCGATGCTGAGGCTCGTTTCTGTTTTCTGGGCCTCAGCCTGCCCTGCTGGCCTGTATGGCAAGAACTGTCAGCATTCCTGTCTTTGCCGCAATGGAGGGAGCTGTGACCCCATCTTGGGCCAGTGCACATGCCCAGAGGGCTGGACCGGCTTGGCCTGTGAGAATGGTAAGCTCTCTGGCCTCAGTGTAGACATGTCCTCAGGCCTAGGAGGACCCCTGGTCAGGGGGCCATCATCCTGGGGTGGCTGCAGCGTCTAGCCTTCCACGGACACAGGTGAGAAGGCTGGGCTGGTGTCTCCTGGGAGACCCTCATCCTACCCTACTTTTGCAGAGTGCCTTCCGGGACACTACGGAGCCGGCTGTCAGCTCAGCTGCAGTTGTCTTAACGGGGGCACATGTGACCGGCTCTCAGGCCACTGCCTCTGCCCAGCTGGCTGGATCGGGGACAAGTGTCAGAGCCGTGAGTGGGTTCTGGGAAGCCGGGAGGTTCTGCCAAGGGTGACCCGCTTTTACTCCATGCTGAAGACATGGGCCAGGACTGGTTCTAACCAAAGCGACCCACTGTTAAATGGGTTAGGGGCCTTCTGGTTGTACCTACGAGGTCAGCCTGACTGGCTGGTTTGCTTCTGTTGGAGAGAGCCGTGTGTCTCATCTCAAGGCTTCAGAGAGAAAGATTCTGATCTCAACTTGAAGCTATACTTCCTGGGGCTCCGTGATTGCAGGCTACTGTCCAGGCTGTGGCTTTTGTGGTCCTTGTTCACTGCTCCCCCCACCCCCTATTCAAATCCCTCAGAGTCTGGGCCAGATACTACCTGGCTCATCCCCAGCCTACCCTCAGTTTTCCACTCACTGGCTACCCTTCTACGTAGGCACTGCCGTTTGCAGCCCAGCCTAGAGAACCCCTTGCTCAGCCCCAAGCCTGTGGCCACTGACCTGGGAAGCCAAGTTGGGGTACTGGCCTTGGGGGGACCCAGGGGCTCTCCATCGCTTCCAGTCCTAGCCTCCTCTTCTCCCTCCAGTTCCATGGACAGAGGCCCTGGGGCTCTAATTCCCAGCATCTGCCTGTCTCTCATGCTACAGCCTGTGCCAGGGACAAGTTTGGGGTTCACTGTGAGGAGCACTGTACCTGCCGGAGAGGTGCCACCTGCCAGCATGTCACAGGGGCCTGCCTGTGTCCCCCAGGATGGAGGGGCGTACACTGTGAGGATGGTGAGCACAGGATGGGAGGCAGCTGCTCCTGCACGGCCGCCTCGGGGTCCCCACTGCCCCTTCCGAGAAAGCCAACCCAAGTCTTCTCTTCCCACAGCCTGTCCACGTGGCTGGTTTGGAGAGGCCTGTGCCCAGCGTTGCCACTGCCCACCTGGTGCCTCCTGCCACCACGTGACTGGGGAGTGCCATTGTCCACCTGGCTTCACTGGCCCTGGCTGTGAGCAGGGTAGGTGCTCACCCTGACATCTCCCTTGTGGAGAGGTACAACTGGGGGACTCATGAAGGCTCGGCCAGGCCTGACGTTACCTGACCTGTACCCAGCCTGCCAGCCCGGCACCTTTGGGAAGGACTGTGGGCACCTATGCCAATGTCCCGGTGAGACCTGGGCCTGCGACCCTGCTTCAGGGGCCTGTGTGTGTGCTGCTGGTTACCATGGCACCGACTGTCAGCAACGTGAGTGCTGCCCCCACTGTCTTAGGGGATCTGGGGTTCTGTCTGCCATTCTGGTCTGCACAGTGTAGGAGGTGGGTGCGTAGTTCACAGGGTTGCCATGCCACGTTCAGGGGTGCTGCATGTTTGACTCCAACCCCAGCCTGTGCAGCAAACCCTCTCTCTCCCCCGCAGGATGTCCGTCTGGGCGCTATGGGCCAGGCTGTGAACAAGCTTGTAAATGTCTTAATGGTGGCTCCTGCGACACAGCCACAGGAGCCTGCGACTGCCCTGCTGGGTTCCTTGGGGCTGACTGCAGCCTTGGTAAGGAGCCAGGTTGCAGGGCTGGGTAGCTTATTGTTGAATTTCTGGGAAGGGGGCAGGGCTGGCCAGTGTGTGGGAGGAGCGCCCCCTGCCCACCTGCTTCCCGGATTCTTGAATGCCCTGTTGCCTAAGTAAGCTGGAGTAGCAATGAGGATGGTATGCTGCCCTGGGCCATCAGTGTGACCCCAAAAGGCCCCGGCTTCTGTCCGGTTCTGACCCAGATAGCTGAGCAAAACCCAGTGGCCCAGTGGCCTGCCCAGGAAAGGGCCTTTCTCCTGAGTCACATGGGGACCTTCTGAATTTTGAATCCAGGCAGAGCAGAGGCTGTTGCAGCTATGTGTGTAGAGATGTCCTGGGACTCAGCTCCCTGCAGAGCCATGGAGGAAGATGGGAGGGGACACTGGGACCTTGTCTCTCCTGTCCTGTCCCTGGGGTTAGTCAGCCGCTGGCAGAGCCCAAGTGAAAGCAACTACTCACCTGCCCCTCTCCACAGCCTGTCCAGAGGGTCGCTTTGGCCCCAGTTGTGCCCATGTGTGTGCATGTGGGCATGGGGCGGCCTGTGACCCTGTGTCAGGGGCTTGCATCTGCTCTCCTGGGAAGACTGGCGTCCACTGTGAGCACGGTAAGTGGTTGCTGGGGGCTTGGCACACACACAGTTCATTGCCGTGCCACTGAGCTGTGGAGCTGGCTGCTGATGTGAACCTGTCATGGGAGGCGTTGTGCCCCATCCCCAGGGATACATTCACACTCATAGTCATTGTGGATTCTCCAGAGACCTGCTGGCAAGCCAGCTGTCCATGCCAACTCAGGCCCCACCCACTCAGTGGCCGGTTCATGTCTCTGTGGTCAGTGGACCCCTCCTGAGCCTGGTAGCATTTGTGTCCTGGTGTCTTCTGGGAAGGGTGTCTTCTCGGTCCTCTTTGCCAGGCCCAGGCTCTAGGTCCTCAGCAGAGACAAGCTGTAATGGTGAGGAACGGGTAGACAGGGGACAGCAGTCCCAAGGCCACAGGCACAGCTCTCTCTTAGTTCTCTCAAGGCTATTCTCTGAATGCTTGCTCTCAGCCTAGTGCTCAGGGCTGGTGTACTCAGAGATCAGAAGCTCAGGGCCAGGCTGCAGCCAGGATGCCACCTGGAAAGGCAGCAGTGTGGCCAGGCATGTGTCTCACAGGCCACCTCTGAGTTGGTGCACACGGCTGACTACGCCTGATGGTGGGTCTCCAGGGCACAGAGCCTCAGCCCCAAGGCAGTTTGATGGGAGCCTTCCTGACTCCTTGCTGGCTATGCAGGTGCTTACAGCCCCCTGAGGCCTATGGTCCCCTTTACTTAGCGTGACCCTCAGACCCGGTGCTGTGGCTGCCCAGGATTCTGAGTGAAGAGTAGATGTTTGTATGGGCAGGGCCAGCACTAACAGCTTAGGGAGCATTTGCTGAATGAAGGCCAGTCTGTGTAGGGAAATGTCCCAGAATCATGCGTAGTCCTTGCCAACGCTCTCAGCGGTGCCTGCCGTGTGCCCCTAGGCTGTCCCCGGGACCGGTTTGGCAAGGGCTGTGAGCTCAAGTGTGCCTGCAGGAATGGAGGCCTGTGTCATGCTACCAATGGCAGCTGCTCCTGCCCTCTGGGCTGGATGGGGCCACACTGTGAGCAGGGTGAGTGAACGTATGAGGGCAGCTGGACTGAAATGTCCACTTGGCCGTCAGACAGGGGAGGGCCTTGCTCTGGACCCTGAGTTTGGGGGTCCAGGTGGCTGTGTAGGGGTACCAAGCCAGGAAGCGGCTAAGAAGCTGTCCTGTCCCTGCACAGCCTGCCCTGCTGGGCGCTATGGTGCTGCCTGCCGCCTGGAGTGTTCCTGCCAGAACAACAGCACCTGTGAGCCTGCCTCAGGCGCTTGCCTCTGCGGCCCTGGCTTCTATGGCCAAGCGTGTGAGCACTGTGAGTGGCTGTCCCCTTACCTTGCACACATCTTCTAGGCTGGCCCTGGTTCATGAGAGCAATGGCCCCCTTTCCAGCCATTGCTCACAGGGAGAGATGGGATGACTCTGACCGGGCTCTGAGGCTGAAGGTGCCCACTCAGGGCCATATGGGACACATGGAAATGGGCTCCTGTGATAGCATGTGAGCCCTGGCTAGCGTGATGGAGGACATAGTGTGAGCCGGGAAGGAGGGAGGCTGGAACATACCGGGAAGGGCCTCTCTTAGCTCCCAGATTTGGTACTTTGCTCACCCTGGGAAAACTAGGAGTTTCTGCTGCTTCCTGCCTTTGACTCATTCTAACCAGGGTCCTTCTTCAGCCTGTCCCCCTGGCTTCCATGGATCTGGTTGCCAGGGAGTGTGTGAGTGTCAACAGGGAGTCCCCTGTGACCCTGTCAGTGGCCGATGCCTCTGCCCTGCTGGCTTCCATGGCCAGTTCTGTGAGAGGGGTGAGTGTCCAGGCCCCCCCCCCCCAGCCCCTTCACCTTTTCCTGCCTTGTTTAATTTGGGGAAGGGAACACGGAGCCCATTGTTTCCCACCAGGGTGCAAGCCAGGCTATTTTGGAGATGGCTGCCAGCAGCCGTGTCACTGTGACAAAGGTGTGCCCTGTGATCCCGTCAGCGGCCTCTGCCTTTGCCCCCCGGGGCGCACAGGAGCCACGTGTGACCTGGGTGAGTGGAGGGCCCTTCCCAGGATGGGACCTGAGGGTAGTTCTGTACTAATAGCAGGTATTAGTCATGTGGGCAGGACGCCTGCATGCCAGGCCTCAGACTGGGCCCTGTGGCCCTATGATCTCTGCTCCAATCTCTGGGGGCTGTGGTAGTACCCAGGGCATGATACTCCAAGCACAGGCATCCGCTGGAGTTGCCAAGGCTAGGCCCTGCCCTGTGGGAGCCCAGAGGCTTAGGACTCTGTCTGGCTATCATGAGAATGGCCCCAATGTGGTGGAAATATCTCCCTGACTCAACAACTGTGGCCATGGTCCCCTGAGACCAGACCACCTGAGACTGTCTACCAGGGGTGCAAAACTGACCTGTGACTTCTGGATTCATCCAGCCCTGGGGACAGCAGCTGTGGCTACTGGCTCACTAACCCAGACCCCAGGCAGGAATGTGTGCCCAGGGTTAGGAGCACATGGTTACAGAACACAGATTTTTGAAAAGTGGATAGGAAGCGTTATCCTCTTCAGGGGAAACTGAGGACCATTGTCATGTCTACATTTCCCCAGAGGACCTCCCTTCACCGATGGTCAGGCAGAGGCTGTGGTGTTTACGCTTCCCTCCCCCACCTCCTGCCCTCTAGACTGCAGAAGGGGCCACTTTGGGCCTGGCTGTGCCCTGCGCTGTGCCTGTGGGGGTGGTGCCGACTGTGACCCCATCAGTGGGCAGTGCCGCTGTGTGGACGGCTACATGGGGCCCACCTGCCAGGAAGGTGAGTCAGGCTTGGGAGGGGGGGCAGGCAGACTGAAGACCCTGCGGCCCTGGCCAGACAGCTGTCCCTCGCCCCAGGCCAGGCCAGTCAGCAAGAAGCGTGGTCATCCCTTCCTGGCGTGCGCAGTGCACACAGCTCCTGGCAGCCACAGTGGCTGCACCTCCAGCCCGGAGCACCAGGCCCTTCCCTAGAGTGTCCTGCATGCAGTGGGAGCTCACAGGCCGTGTGCAATGGCGAATTGACTCAGTGCATGGGTGGTGCTCTATGCCCACAGACCTGCGAGCAGCCATGTTTGTCTGTGAGCCAGTATGTGCATGTTCATCAGTTTGTTGTAAGCTAGTGCACGTGTACACGTGCCAGCACACCAGAGCAGTGACACAGCATGTGAGGCAACTGTGTGGGCAGTGGTGTTTGTGCACGTACTATGTGTGCATATGCTCCAGATACATGCCCTCCTAATGGGTGTGCAGTCTAGGTGGGGCGTACTTCAGGGATGTGTCTTCCTGATGTGTGTGTGCTGCAGGCGTGCATCTTCCTGATATGTGTGCTCAAGGGACATTTTCTATGGGCGTGTGAGTATGTGTTCCATGTATACATTCTTCAGGCGTATGTGTTTCCCAGGTGTGTGTTACACGAGAATACATACTTCAGGTTTACATGTGTGCCCACATATTTGTGCACCATGTGCCTATGAATGTCCCAGTGATGTCTGTGCACCAGGCATGTGGACTGTGTTGCATTCTAATGCATGTGTTACAGTGCATGCCTGTGTCAGGCATGTGTATCCCAGTATATGTGTGCACCCACATGCAGGGCTGAGACAGTAGTCCCCACAGCCCTGGAGGGCCCCTGTGGTAGCCCGCCCTCTGTGGGATCTCTTGGCTCTCCAGGCTCAGTCTGCAGAGGGGGGCGGGAGGCTAGTCATGGTGCTCTACAGGGCTGGGGCCGGTTGAGGTAAGGACCCAGTCCAGGAGTCCTCGGCTTGGAGAGCATCAGAGTGCACTGGTGCTGTGTGTTAGTGCATCATTTTTAGTCTCTCCAAGGTGGTCATGGCCTCACTGAGATGCAAGGGACATGTTGACTGTTAAGTTGCTTGGGGACATAGTGCTGCCCACAGTGACCCCTAGTGGCTATACATAGCAATACCTGCCAGGGCATCCTGCATCCAGAGCCTTGCCATTTAGCATGTCTCTATGGGGAGGGCACTGTTGGCCATTGGGAGTCCTGGGCCAGCCCTCCCCCCCCCCCGGAGGTGGAGTTGGCTTAACCTTGGGAGAAGCCTTTCCCAACCAGCCTTAAAGCTCTGCTTCTACCCTTTGTGGAAGGGGGCAGAATGGGAGCTGACCAGACCCCTCACTGCTTACCTGGGAATTGTGCTGGTGGACGTGTGGGTAATTGACACTGCACTATCACATTGCTGGTATCTACCCAAGTGGACAACATGAGTTGTCTGTTACCCAGCTCCCTGCGAGCCCACTCCCAACCCAGGGCTCAGGTGATGGGCGGAGGAGGAGGCCCACCAAGAACAAGAGTTTTGCTTCTCTGTACCTTCAGAACCTGCACCTTGGAGATGGGGGCTGGACCGTGCTGGGAGAGGGATAGGCACCTGCATTCACCAGGCTTGCCTGAGGAGGGAACATGGCTGCCTAGAGGGTTCCCACCCTACCTTGTTGCTGACCCTCTCTTCTTCCCGCGTCCCCAGTGCCCACACAGCTACCCTCCAGCAGACCAGCACCCCAGCACCCCAGCAGCATGAAGCACTAACATGGAAGAACCCCCTCAGGGTGTTCCCACTACTGTGTCCAGCCTCTGCTGGTGCCTGAGAGGATTCCGTGGGACTCCTGGCTCCACACCTCTTCTGGAAAGCTCTGGATATCTGTGGAGGGCTGTGGATATTCACACAGCCACCTACCAGGGCCCTGTGGTCACGGGGAAGAAGGCCTCCTGTGGACACAAGGAACCCAGGGAAGTGGACCAGGCCCCAGGCCGCCGTTTACATGGGGACCCTGCAGCCCGTGCTGAGGAACCCCGATCCTCTTCGGGGACCTGGTTGGGACTGAGGTGGGAGTAGGCAAGCCCCACCAGGCCCTTTTGGTGCTATGGACTGCTGCAGCCAGCCAACTGTTTACCTACAAATGTAGTCCAGTCCAGCCCGTATTTATGCAAAGCTATTTATGGGCAGGTGCACTTGCTGATAAAGTCCTGGGTCAGCTGGAAGCTGTCCGATCCCAGAAATTTAGACTCAGGCCGGTAGGCTGTGGAGTCTCCAGCAAGTGGGATTAAGGGTTTTGTAAAACCCAGTGAGTTAAATGCACAGTGGTGTCATCGTGGCCTGGGTTTCTGTGCTTTTCATAGAGTCTGTGTGGGTCCTTCCAAGAGCAGCTATCATGAGGGCTCTGAGAGGGAACCTCCCCCAACCAGGGAGGTCCAGGTGGGTTCCGGAGCCATCTAGTGACAGAGGCGCCTCAGCAGTCCCACTGGGATTCTTTCTGGCCTCTGGCTCTAGGGCATGAGGAGTGCCTGGCCAAGATGAATTGTGCTAGAGGACGCACTGTGCTTAAGACACCTCCAGAGACCTAGAAGGAGGGAGGTGCCAGAGGGAGCAGGGCAGGGCTGATGTGGAAGGCTTGACCCAAGCAGACCATCCTTCCTCAACAGTGTGGGTCAGGCAGCATCACAGGAGCCAAGTAGAGGGCATGGCCCAGAGCAGAGCCACAGGCAGTGCAGGGAGGCCGAGAACAGCGGATACTGGGCGAGGGATGGACTTAGACCTGAGACTCTGCTCCCACATCTCCTCCAAAGAAGCCTCTTGTTTTAGATCTGGGTGGTAGCTGCCTCCTTCCTCTCCCATAGCAGCCAAGGCAGCTGAGACCTCCAGGGACAACACAAGGGCTCCCATGGGATGGTCAGCAGTAGGAGCAAAACCAGCAGGCTTATATAAAGACTTTATACAGAGACTTATATAAAGGAAGAACAATGAGTGAGGAAGAGCTTTGTGTGAATGTGAAGCAGGGAGTACGGAATTCTAAAGTGCCCGGACAAAGGATTAAGAATCAGACTGGCCAGAAACCCTACAAGGGACAGCCAGGAAATGGTGCTGTTCTGTCACTGGTACTGAAAAATTAGCTGGATTTTATATCCAGCTAAACTATGCCATGACCACATTCACCATGTCTAATTTGGCACTATCCCTGCGGAGAGCTTAGGAGGGAGCCACAGGAGATCACACAGCACTGTTTGTACAATGCCATCATGAAGAGAAGTGAAGTTGGCTTTCTAACTCAGAGGTCAACTCCAGAGTGGTTCACCACAGGGGAGACACAAGAGAACTTAGAAAGGGCGTCACTGGTCCTGTGAGTGACAGGTAGAAGGGAGAGCCGCAGCCAGCAGGGGTGGGTGATGGAGTGGTCCACTAAGGGGTGGGAAGGAAAGGGCAGGCTAACAGGGCTCAGGTAGACAAGAGGTGCAGACCACACTGAAAGTCTTATGTCCATGGCTGGCACTGTGGCTCAGCAGGTTAAGGCACTCGCCAATAACCTCAGTGTGTTTCCTGCATGGTGGAAGGAGATTTGTGACTTCTGCAGGTTCTCCTCTGACCTCCACCTATATATCCCCCAATAAATAATGTAATTTTAAAAGTTTTAAAAGTCAGTCATAGAGAATCTAGCCTGTTAGACCCAGATGGAGGGTAGAAATACAACCATAGGCAGAAGAGCCGGGGAAGAAGGTTTAAAAAAAAACTTTTAGAGGCTTATTTTTAGTTGTGTCTGTGCCTGTGGGTGATGCTGCCTGTGGAGGCCAGAGGCATCAGATCCAGCAGAACTAAAGTTACAGGGTGTGAGCTGCTTGATGTGCAAAGTAAGAATTGAATGCAGGCCCTCTGCAAAAGCATTATTGCTCTTAACCACTGACCATCTCTTCAGCTGCTGGGGAAGGACTTTTACTGTTGTGAAAGTACAAAGCATTGTGGCTATCTACAAACACACATGCATATACACACACATATACACAGTAGATGCTCAAAAGTCCATAGAGCACTGGTGGCTATCACAGGGAGCAATAAATGCGTTGTGATGTAACGTAACACTCTATAGAAACCGATAGATTAGGCAAATGGAAAAGCAATGATCAAATCTGCATAAGCTTTAGCATGTTGTAGCTATGTGCCTGTGATGTTTGTTTTATAGGCACATGTTTATACTTGTAGGGGTTCTTTATACTCATTAAACAGGGCTGTGGCTGTCAGGGTGAGGTGCTGAGGATCCAACTCTGGCCCTTCACACACAAGGCAGCTCTTACCACCTAGCTACATATAAGAAAGCCCAATTCTCTCCTTTGAAGACTAATAAGCCCATCAGACCACTGGGTGACTGACTGACTGGTTGGGACAGGCCTCACTATGTAGCCCTGGCTAGTCTGCTGTTTGCTGTGTAAACCAGGCTGACTTGGACTAAGATGTCTTGTTTCTGTTTCCCAAGTGTTGGGATTACAGGCCTGCAACGCCATGCTTGACTAGACTGACATGTTTTAAACATGAAGTGAGAAGAGTAGGGAAGCAGCAGCTGCAGACAGCAGAGAAAGAATGTGATGGGCAGCTAGGTGCTAACACCTTCGCAGCAGCACTGTGGATACATTTTGGGAAAAGAAAAATGATAGGAATTGGCATAAGTAGAGACTGAAGGAACTTGGGGCGGGCAAGATTCCTCAGTGGGTAAAGGTGCCTGAAAACTTGAGTTTGAGCCCAGGGCCTACAAAGGGGAAAGGGAGGGCACCTAAGAGATAGCTCAGGAGCAGAGGCAGGAGGATCTCTGAGTTCAAGGCCAAGCCTGGTCTACAAAGTGAGTCCAGGACAGCCCAGGCTACACAGAGGAGCCCTGTCTCGAAAATAAGAGCACTTGCTGCTCTTGCAGAGGTCCTGCATTTGGTTCCCAGCACTCACGTGATGAAGCACAACCCTCCACAGCTCCAGTTCCAAAGACTGTGACACCCTCTCCTAGCCTCACGTGTGGTACAAGGCATGAAGACAAGACACTCTCCTTCACATAAAATAAAAAGAACCCCCCCCCCCAACACACACACAAGGTTTCTCTGTGTAGTCTGGCTGTCTTAGACTCACTTTGTAGACCAGGCTTGGCCTTGAATTCAGAGATCCACCTGCTTCTGCCTCCAAGTGCTGGGATTAAAGATGTGCACCACCATGCCTGATTTAAGAAACCCTTCCCTAAAAAGGAAAATGGAAGACAGCCGGACAGTTGAGTCACGACCAGAGGACTGACCTCTGGACTGAGCTAGATTTGACCTGGTCAAAGGTCCAGCAAGGGTGACAGGGCACTGGGGACAGGTGGTGGCTGATGCCATCGGACAAGCAGAGATGAAAATCTGGGCAACGATGGTCTGTACACTGACTGGCTAAAGACGTGGGAGGGGTCCTGGCCATGGCTTCACTTTCTGGGGGCAAAGCTAGAGACTTTGTGAGGCAGGAAAGCTGGGGTTCCAGGGCATAGCCCCCATGTTAATGCCTCTTAGCCAGCAGGTGCCCTGAGGGAGCAATGCACCACCACCTTTTGGCAGCTTGGCACAGAGTCAGGAATGTTCTGGAAGAACTAGAAATGAGCCTGACGAGCAGGGAAGACAGCAGTCCCATGGCTGAAGCTGCATGCACACCTCTATGGCTGGGCTTCCATCTCCGCTTCGGATGCCTCTTAGTGTCTCCGCCAGGCCTAGCTGGGCCTGGTCTGCTCATGTGGGGCTGGGCGCAGAAGTTTGCCCCACAGATCAGCAGCCATTGAAGCATCTATGACTAGCAATGTCACTGCAGGTGGCTCAGGACACCAGAGACCTTCAGATCTGGTCTAATTTAACCCCAACCAGGGCACAGGCCACCCTGGAGATGGTTAGCTCCTGTAAGCAACTGACCCAACATATGGGCAGAGGGCCTTTGGACTTTAGTTACCCTGTCTGCCATGGCCAGGAGGGGCGGAGTGAGTCAGTCAGCTGAGTGGGTGGGCAGGGCACCCCATATGACCACTGTAATTGGAGAGGAGTGCAGAAATGTGTCACCAGGATGCTAACTCAGAGGGTGGACCATCTGCAGCTAGGAGGGGAGGACACTGGCTCTGTCCCAGGAACCCCCACCCCTCACTAGCAACCTAGGCCTATGCTTTTGTTGCCCACTCTCTACTGGACTTGTCTATCCTCCCCCAGGTACTGCACTGTCCTTGTCCCTTGTTGTCATCACTTAGCAAAGACTAGGAACGGGGTCACCTGTTCCAGGTGTCTATAGTGACAACAGGTCCAGGGTCAGAACTTGCAGCCTTCCAGTCCCCTTCACTCTAGCTACTGAATGCACATGGTGACAGCAGCTGCTTCTCCTCGACCTGCTCCTCAGGAATCAGTGGGAAGAACACACCAGAGGCCATGGAGCAGTGGGTCTACACCAACGTGCCTTAGCTTCTGCCACAGCTACACCAGTGTGCACACAGCACCTATGTATGTACTCAATAACCCACAGCCACCAGCATGCTGTCCCCTTCACACAAACTGCGCTGGGGAAGGCGGAGATACTCACCTCCCTCAGGTTGGAGGAGGTACTGAGCCCCGCCTCAGTCAACCCAGCCATGCCTACTCCCTGAACTCTTGGCCTGGCCCTTCCTTCTAAGCAGCTACTCGTGTGGGTGAATGCCCAGCCTGGTGAGGACTGGTGTCAGACTGAGCCTGGACTTGGCCCTTTAGCTGC
This sequence comes from Pachyuromys duprasi, assembly GCA_028658305.1. Classification (NCBI taxonomy): domain Eukaryota; kingdom Metazoa; phylum Chordata; class Mammalia; order Rodentia; family Muridae; genus Pachyuromys; species Pachyuromys duprasi. Next base: position 123,093,951 of record CM053763.1, read on the forward strand.
CTTGGGCTGTGGAGGCCATGGGGAGGAGCTGGCCCTAGCCTGTCCTGAGGGACTGTAGCTGTGCTCTGCAGCTGATCTGTCGCTTCTGCAGCCAGGCTGAGCCCAGTGGGAAGGGGAGGATTCTACAGTACAAGGTCCTGTTCCCATCTCTGACCACACAAGCAGAGCCTTGCTGTGACCCCCTGGCTCCCTGCTGACAGATGGAGGCCAGTTTCTACCCACCTGTTAACCTGGGATTTCACTGAGACAAGTGGCTGTGACCTAAGCTCAGCTGTAAACCCAGGTTTTAAAGAAATACTTTAATGTTACTTAAACCCCTGCTGGTACCTCCAGCCACCTTCTACCAGAACATGGGAAGGAGGGGTGCATCTGGGAGGTGACCCCATGTAGTCTTCAATGAAGGCAGCAGTCCTGCATCACACATTGTTAGCCTGAGGCCTCGGGGCCAGGGAGAGGCCAGGCTGGGCTCCTCCTAGAATGCGGGTCCCTGGAGCCTGCCTTGAAGACGTGTAAGAAAGCAGTGGAATCTAGAGATGTTCAGTGCTCTGCCTTCAGCCATGAGGCCGTGAGCAGGCCCAGGCATGGAGCTGCATCCCGGGACAAACCCCTCATTCCTTGGAGGCAGGCAGGACGGCTTGCTGGTTGGAAGACTGTGTCCACCATGGCTTGGCCACTGCGCTGTCTGGCTACACATCTGTCTCCACCCGTAGGCGCTCCATCCTGCGCACGTTGCCTTCCACGGCCACACGGCTGGTGATGGAGTGAGCAAAGCTCTCGGGGAACCAGCCCGTCTCCCCATCACGAAGCCTCTCCCCATGGAGCCAGCCTAAATGCAGATGAGAGGGGCTCTGTCCTCTCCGACTCTGCTCGAGGGTTCTAGAGCGTAGGTGACTAACTGACCACTCCTCTTAACGGACGGAAGGAGGGGGAGGACGGAGAGGAAGAGAGCTAGCCAAGGAGGCCTTGCTCAAGGCAACGTGGGCTCCTGGCCTCCCAGGAGTCCATTACTGAGGGTAAGGGGTAGCTCCCACCGGCATGACCTCATGCTGGGACTACTTCCTGGGGAGCACCAGGAGAGCTGACACCCATTTGCTTCACTCAGGGCCCTGAGTGATGAACTCACTCTGACCCCATGATTCTAGTACCTACCATCCTCCCTTTGAGGCAGCTCTTAGGGGGCTGGGGTGGGCTGAGCATGTGCTGGTTGCTGCACCCAGTACCTTCTGCAGCCCTGTCGGGCTGGCACCCACTCAGGCCCCTGCCCAGCCACACTCACCATCCTCCTCTTGCAGGACCAGGACAACATCAGCCTGCTGCAGTGTGATCTCATCAGCCTGCTTGGCAAAGTATGCCTTGGTGACCTCCACCTGGGGCAGTTCTAGGGGCAAAGAAGGAGAGCTGGGCCAGGAGGGCATTGCTACCGGGGAGGGCAGATGCCTGACACCAGCTGTCCCTGAGAAGCCTGGCCTTCCAGGGGTGCAGGACGGACAGCTGCAGACAGACTTCTCTCAAGACCATTCAGGGCCACAGTGACAGTGGCGGCCCAGCCTGTTCTGTTCCCGGGACGCAGGCCTCTTAAGGACCAATTTGTTTAAGCTGAGGCTACGTGGACACAGGCACAAGCACGTACAGCAGGCCATGGTCCACTGCCAAGTGAGGTGCCCCAGGGAGGCCATGGTATGAGATCCAGCCAGACCAGCTCATGCCTGCCCAGTGTGACCCTATAAACCCCGCCCCCTCCACTCACCTCCTTTGTTAGCGAGGCCCTGCCACTGTCTCTCCCTGTAGGTGAGCGCTGTGATCCAGCGGGCCCGGTCACTCCTGTGGGCCACAGGGTGTATAGCTGAGGCCCTGCTTCCCTCCCTATGGTCCGTGAGCCCCTGTTCTATGTTCACTGACTGCTGCCCTGCCGACCTGAGGTTTGCTGTGCTTCAGCCCAACTGTGACCTTGATTCTCCTACCTCAGGACCTTTGCACAGCTGAGCACTCGTTCCCATGTTCACTTCCTCCTTCCCTCCTTCCCTAAGGGTTTTGACCTAAGTGCCACCTTGGTGGTGGTGGTCTCCCATCACTCACATCCACACCTATCCCTTTTTCTCCTTGGAGCTCCCTCCCTGGCTACGGGACACTACAGCCATTCATCAGCTGCTGTGCCCCCTCCTGGGAACACAAGTACCCAGAGACAGGCTGTGTTGTGCTTATGTCTCTGCCTGGCACTGACTCGCAGGCTCTCGAACAGCTTGGCACATCCTTCCTCAGGGGCTCTTGCTCGCACACCCGCTCCCCTCTTCCTGCTTGCACATGTGCGCCCTCCAGAGCAGCCCACATCTTACGCTGAGTCAGAGGACAGCAGTATCTGCTCCTGGCGGCCCTCACTGTTGCGGAGCAAGGTCACTTGGAAGGGGTGGGGCACAGAGGAGCTGCGGCCGCTACCTCCCGGCAGTGAGGACTCCGAGGGCTCCAGCTTCCTGACCTGCACGTGGTCTAGCTGGGCATAGTCTTGGACCAGATAGCTTTCCTCACTGTGGGGACACAGAGTTGTAGGGGCCCCTCCTGCCAGAGTCAGCTGGCCACAAGAGAGCTCCTCAGACTAGTCCCCTGGGCCTGGAGACAGATCTTCCAGGAGCTTCCATGGACACAGAGGGAAACCCCGGCCTGCACAGAGCTGAGACCCGATTCTATAGAGGCGTGGGTCACCCCGGATCAGTGAGGTGAATGCAGCACTGAAAGCCAAGGTCAGCAGGGTCAGGGCTGCCACCCCCCTCCCGAGCTGCTCCCTAACCTGGCACTGGCAGCCCAGTGCCCACCTTTTCTTCTTGGTGACAACCAGGACATCACTGAACAGGAACAGGTAGCATGTGGGCCGGCTGGCAATCTTCCTAAAGATGCTGGATTCCTCCAAGAGGAAGAGTTCCCCACGCTTCAGCAGCCAGCGAGAGGAGGAGGTGAGCGGGAGGGACTGGGGACAGAGAGGACAGATGGACGAGCTGGCCCACAGTAAGGGGGTGGGAGGGACAGTCCCTGCCTCCCTGAACAAGCCAGCCCCGTCAGGACCGCACGGAGAACGCCTGAGCCTTAGGGAGCGGCCATTCAGTTGGCCCACAGGAACGAGGCAGGCCCTGTGCCCTGCCCTACCTTGGCCAGCCCTGATTTTCTGGGTGTTTGTGGAACGTTCTGCCTAAGCTGGGTAGGGGACAGTCTTGGAGTGGCCTTGACATTTCCGTTTCCACATGGGAAGCAGAGGCCTGGGGAGACCAACAGGCCTAGCCATCCTTTCCAGGCAGATGTCCCCAGAGGCTGCTTGCTCCAGCCCTGCGACTCCAGAGTAAGGGTGTTGGGGGGACGCACAGCACCTACCTTGACCTTACTGAAGTCCAGCTGCATGTGCAGTGTGTACATCTGCTCCGTGCGCTCCATTTTGTGGGCCCCCTCATTGCACTGCTTCACCAGCTGCAGAGTTGTGTTTACATGAATACCACAGGCGTGACTCTGGATATTCCACTCCTGGTGACTATGGCCTGGATCCAGTCCCTGTTCCCATCAGTACTACCCACCATCGCCCCACCCGGGGTCCCTCCTGTCAGATAGGCTGGGCAGAAGTCACCTCACCTTGCTGATGGCCTTCAGGGCGCGGCTGGCGGCTTTATACCGTTCAGGATGGCCCTGCGTCTTCAGGCAGAGTGTCTGTGGGGCAGAGCAGCTGGGAAGCACGGGAGCCCCTCCCAGGGGGCCCTGCATGGGGGCAAGTGTGGGAGGAGCCCCCCGGTATGTCTACAGACACACGCCCAGCTGGGGAGTGGCAGCGTGGGCCCTGGAAGCGCTGTTTTTGCCTGGCCGAGGGTGAATGTGTATGTGCCTAAATGTATGTCTACAGGCTACAGTATCAGGTTACAGACCGCAAAGTGATCAAGATTAATCACACCGTCCATGCGCACTGCAATTATCCAATTAGAGATGTATGAGTGTGAAGAAAGAGGTCGGAGAGGCAACACTGAAGGCTGGGCCTCTAGGGGTTCCCATGGCGACGGCCACACCCAAGCCTCCCCGATACTCACGTCTGTCAGGAGTGGCAGCCTGGTCACCCTCTGCATGGGGAGAATCAAGAAGGAGATCATGGGCAGGCCCCCACATGCAGGCCGTTTTTCGATGTCTCTCAGCACCTCCCGGAAGGCTGTGTTGCTGCTCCTGCAACAGGGACACTCTGTCACCTTGGCCTTGGGAAGCGGCTGGGCAGGGGGTACCTGCATGGGGTGGGCTGGGAGCTCGGAGCCCACTCACGACAGCTTCTGTAGGGTGCGCTGCTGGTAGACCTCATTGGAGCAGTAGGCCACGTAAGGGAGGAAGTGGTTCTCAGCATGGTCCTCCAAGATGTCGCTGATATCCTCCACACACACTTGCGCCTTGTGCCGCTGCTCCAGGGCCTCGAAGAACCTGAGGCATTGGAGTGGGGTGTGGTTGGGGAAGGGAAGGCTTGGTTCCGGGGGGGGGGAGGGGGGTGTACACACCTCCACAGACACATGAGGCAGCCAAAAATGCTCACACAGGTGGCTCTTGCAGGCAGCTACCCAGTGGGTCGGGCAGAACCTTGTGCAGGCTTGGCCACATTTCTGTGCAAGGCTTCACAGACTATGCACGTTCACGGAGTTGGGGGTGGGGAACAGTTGTGGAGATACCTTGACTATGCGCTCCATTTTGTGGGGGCCTCACTGCGCTGCTTCACCAGCTGTGGGGTTGAGTCTCCTGTATACCTCAGGCTGTCTGGGCCCATGACAGAGCCACTCTCTATACCGCCATTGTGACACCTGGCCCCATGTCTGTCCCAGGGTGTGAGCTCAAGGACAGAGATGCAGTGACTCTATGATGCATGGGAGGCGGGGCAAGGGACCAGGGACAGCCACCTCTCTCTAGGGATGGGTCTTGAAACTGAGGTGATTCTGCTAGCCAAGCTCCTTGCAAGCATGGAGTTCAGTCCATACAGGACAAGGGGGGAGGCCTGGGCCCTCGACAGCCTCTGACCTTCAGTAACCCAGGCAGGATGATGACAAACTCAACAAATGCCATCAGGGGTTGGCCCAGGGTTCTCCAGTCCTTGGCCACATCTCTAGGCCCTAACTCAGGCAGCTGGGAGGAGAGCCTTCCCAGCTTGGATGTGGGCACAGGCCCTTGGGCCCCGACAGAACCTCTGCCCACACGGGCCTCATTTCCTATAAGCAAGCACACTCTGAGAGCCACTGGCACTTGGGAAGCCATCTAACTGGCAGAGAGACTCAGATGCACATGGCCCCATGGATTTGCTGAGGCTGCCTGGATGTAGGCCCACCAGGCAGGCCAGGCCACTCTGCATAATTCCTAGGGTTTCCTGGAAAGGTCCAGGAGGGCCAGCCTCCCACTAGTGCCCCCAAATAGCACCAGTTCTCAGAGGAGACCACTGTGAATGGCTAGGGAGGAGGCTAGAGAGCCCCACCCAGGACAACAACGGCCATGCTGGGTGATTAGAGGATGCATAGCACCGTGGGACCACACTGGCGGCAGTAATCTGCCTGCACGATGGTTGTCCATTTCCCAGGATTCCCCCTCCCCTGCCCGAGGAGCCAGGAGTGGGGTAGTTCCCACAGCCAGCCACTGAATCTCATACAGGAAGCCCCTGTCTCCAGGGATATGACAGTCAGTCCTCTGCTCTCTGTCTACAAGGCTCTGAAGCTTGCTGAGGGAGAGGGGTCACCCACAGCAACAGCCTCTGAGTGTGCTTGGCGAGGGCCAGGCTGATCCTGACATGCAGAACCAGCATCCTGTTTGGAGGGCTCAGACTAGCAGCTAGCCTTTACTCTTCTTTGACCCCACTGAGGCCCAGGAGAAGGCGCCAGCCTCATTAAACAGTGAAGCCGAGGCTAAAGGGACAAGGAGGCCCAGGGTCTCCTGGACCAAACCGCAGCAGGAACAAGGGCTGACCCCACACACGACTGGACTGGGCCAGCGATGTATGCACTATACAGGTATGAGCAAACTCAGGGCAGCAATATGCCCAGTGCAGCATGCAAAGATACATACAGGCATGCACAAAGCACCCACACAGACATACATGCCCTCATGAGCCTGCAGCTGCACACACCTGGTACCTCCTCTGGTCCTGCAACTAGAGCCCAGCTAGGCTACCAGACACTGCTGGGTAGAACATGACCGGGGCTGCAGCTTGAGGCTGCCAGCGGGCTGGGTGAGCACACTCTGGGCACTGCTGATGCCCGGGGCTGAGGCGAGACAGCTATTGGTAGTATAGGGCTGGACGCAGAGAAGCACCCTCCCTTTCCTGAGTCCAGGGTACCCTCTGCCACAGTGTCCCCACAGCCAGATCTCAAGGGCTTTTATAGGTTGCCATGGTCTATCTCAAGCCATAGGCTGCTCCAAGCTTCCTCCACAGATGCAACCCAGGGCCTACCCAGAGCTTTCTGAGATTGCTAGTGAGGACTTCCTGGAGGCAAGGTGAAGTGGCATCCTTGGGGCTCAGGGGGACATAGGTGTGGAAGGCCAGGGGCGCTCACTTCTGACTGGCCGCCAGCACGTCCAAGATGTTGGAGAAGAGGTGGTGGTGCTCTGTCTGTGTCATGGTGGCCTTCAGCTCCTGAGACTGCAGGAACTCCGACACCAGGATGTTCAGGCTGTGCAGATAGGAGAACTCAGATGTGAGGATCTCGAAGATGGCCTGCGTGAGAAGACAGTGCTCAGAATGACGGGGCGTGTCCGGGAGGGAGGGATCTGTCACAGGGCTGTCATGGCCACCACACAGCTGAGTCCACAGCCCTAGGTGCCCTGGCTCATCAGCTCAAACTGCCTGAAGGTGACCAGGACTTTGTTTTCAGGGGAATATGGGGCATGGGGCCACACCTGGCAGCAAACACTCTACTACTGAGCCATATTCCTGAGTCTCTGGCCAGGACTCTGGTCCTTGCCTGAGGAGGTGAAGGTGGGCCCCTCCCTGATGCTGCTTGAGGGGCTCAGTCCTCGGCCATCACTGCATCTGGCCCATGAGGTGGCCAGTAGGGCAGGGGAGGAGAGGGCACCACCGTGGCTCCTGTTCTAACTCCCAGCATACCGTGTGGCCCACACCAGATCTAGGGACAGCCTGGGCTGTAGCCAGCTCAGTACATCCCATCCTTACCTCCTGCCTCTTGCGTTCCTCCATCGACAGTGAGTCCAGGACACCTGACTCCAGCACCTGGGGAGAGGGCAGGCCACAGAGTTATGGGTCTCAGGCCCTCACTTCCATTCCCTGGACCAGGAGGACAGACAGCTTGGAGGAGGCAGGAGCCTTGGCAAAGCCACCACCATCAGAAGACTTCAGCTGTTTATGTCTCCTCAGCTTATCTTCCTCCCCATGGAAGGACAATGCTACTCCATCTCTAGAGCCCTGGAGCAGGCCAGGAAGATGGACAGGGAGTCCAGAGGAAGTGTGTGTATCTGAGAGAGAGAGTCAGACAACACCTGACAGGTGAGTCAGAGTCCTACCAGGGAAGGCACAGGCTCTTCTCACCTGTACTCTTCACCCCTTTGGGAGCCCAGGCTGCCGTGTGTGGCTCCCCACACCTGTCGCTACAGAACATGCCAGAGCAGGTTGGGCTGCCACGATGCTGGGCCTTGCTGTGTGCTCTCCTACCCACAGGCTAGGCAGCAGTGTCAACAGTGCGTGGGCCCCCTGCAGCTTTCCAAGCTGCTCTAAATACTGGGTAATGTATGGGGTACAGGGTGCTGGGCCCCATCCCAGATGGGGGAATCACCTCCCCCCAGCTTCCGGACATCTCTACTTGCAAAGCGGAGCCTGGCTGCAGCTCTTGGCTGGACCCTCCCCGGCTGGGGTCCCACTGCAGACACTCTCTCGGGGGTCCCTCACCCCCACAGGAGGCAGGCGAGAAGCTCCATTGTACTCAATATAGGAAAGGCTGGGTGCGCCATCCCCACAGCCTGTCACACCCCCAGCCTGGAGAGGGCAGGGTCACCTGCCTCTAACAATAGCCAACCCCGACCCTCATGCTGAATCCCCTGTGCACTGGATCCACCATCCTACCCTTTTTTTTTTTTTTACTTTTTATATTAACCACAGGTTATGTACTTTGTGTTCCAGCCGTAGCCCCTTCCCTCTTCCCTCCCAATCACCCCATCACTCCCTCATCTCCTCCCTGCCCCTTTCCAAGTCCACTGATGGGGGAGGACCTCGTCCCCTTTCATCTGATCCTAGCTTATCAGGTCTCTTCAGGACTGGCTGCAATGTCCTCTTCTGTGGCCTAGCAAGGCTGCTCCTCCCTCGGGGGTGGGGGGGTGAAGAAGGGTCAAAGAGCCAGCCATTGAGTTCATGTCAAAAATAGTCTCTGTTCCCCCTACTAGGGTACCCACTTAGATACTGAGTTACCATGGACTATATCCAAGCAGAGGTTCTAGGTTATGTCCATACAAGGTCCTTAGTTGGAGAAACAGTCTCATAAAAGACCCCTATGCCCTGATATATTTGGTCCTTGTGGAGCTCCTGTCCTCTCCAGGTCTTACTAACTACCCCTTCTTTCATATGATTCCCTGCACTCTGCCAAAGGTTTGGTTATAAGTCTTAATATCTGCTTTGATACACTGCTAGGTAGAGTCTTTCAGAGGCCCTCAGTGGTAGGCTCCTGTCCTGTTACTTGTTTTCTCCTACATCCAGTGTCCATCCCATTTGTCTTTCTAAGTGAGGATTGATCATCTTACCCACGCCCCCGCTTTTGACTGAGCCCTCACAGCTTGGAGAGGACCCCATTTTCAGATGTCGGAAGTGCAGGGAGAGTGGGACGTTGCTCTGTTTCTGCTTCTTTGTGGCCCTTTCCTGCCCTAATGAGATGAGGGTCCTAGAAAAGGGCTCCTGCGCTCACAGTGCCCTTTCAGGTTTCAGAGCTGGGCTCCGATCACAGGAAGACACTCTCTTACTGCCCATTCCAAGGAGCCCCGCCAGCCCCATAGGCAAACGGTATCCCAGTGGCCCGGGAAGCTGTTTGAACTCCCTGTGGGGACCTGCACCACCACAGCTGGGGAAGGGAAGGCCATGGGGTCTCCCTGGGTCCCTCAGGCATTCAGGATGGTGTGGGACTCCTTACCTCTGGGAGCTGGCTCCAGGTGAGCTGGGCAGGCCGATAGCTCTTGACCACAATGGTGGTGTCCGCTCTCTGAGGTCCTCCTGGGCTGGAGGGCTCATCCAGGATGTCATCATCAGACTCGTGACTGGTGTTCAGACCCCGCTCCCGGATCTCCTGGTATAACCGGGGGTCTGGGAGGAGGAGAGCCACCAGTCTGCAGGAGGATTTGGGGGTGGCCTGGCCCTCCCAATGGCCCCATAAAGCTCTCAAAAACATGCAGGCTCTGCTGTGGCCCGCTGTGTTCTACAGTGGTGGTGGTGGTGGTGGTGGGGACTGCCTGGGAGATGGTAGCAGCCCAGTGCAAAATGTGGCACTCCAGGTCAGGGCCAAGCGGGCCAGCCAGAGCTGTGTGCAGCCAGCTGTGCGCGGTCTGGGTGAGGAGGGCTGGGGCACTCAGGTGGGGCCTGGGTATGCCAACAATACTGCCAGCCCAGCCTGGCATGGGCCAACCCAGTTGAAGGCATCTGTGGGCCTGTGCAGCTGCTACCATCAGCCTGCACATGAGACCCTGAGCAATGCTGTTGCTCCACACAGGGTGTTTCCCAGAGATTTTGCAGGGGCTCAGATCCTATGTTCTGGCCTGTGGCCACCCACAGAGCTGACATGGCCAGGAGGAAAGACATTCTTACTGGAGACACTGTGTCTTGGAACTTCTAAACTGCTAAGCCTCAGTGGGACCAGGCAGACACAAAACTGGCTACTACTTTCTCGTGCATTGCGGTACCCAGTAGGCTCTCTTCACACCAGGGAGAGTCCATGTAGAGAACAGAGGTAAGCCTCTGCCTCTTTGGGGGCCTGATGCCTTATAATCCAACCTGGGTCCCACTGGATGTTCAAGATAATGTGGGGCTGGTCTGTCCCCTGTCCTTGGGTCACAGAGTTGGGAGTCCAAGGGAATTCTAAGCCACATAGACTACTAAGCCACTAAGGCATAGACCCCAGAACACAGACTGGGATCTGTGTTCAATGTCCTGCCCAGGCTGACCTCATTATCTCAGGCCCGCACAGCATCCAGGTTGGCCCTACTGAGACCCCTCCTAACCATGCTCAGCCCTCAACTTCCCCCGCCCCAAGCCACTCACCATCCTTGAAGGAGCCCTTGTGCGCACGCTTCCGCCCCAGAGTTTTCTGCAGACAAGAAAGAAACCCCAGTAGTCAGTGGAGAAGGAGGTATGGGTTGGCTTCCTCACTGTTGCTATGGCAGCCCAGAGACTGTAAAGAGATGCCTGATGGGAGGGGGCTTTGCTGACTCCAGGATGCTCATCAAGTGCTAGCTTCACACAGTAGAGACCAGGAAAGGTAAAAGTTGGGGCTCAGGGCAGGTGCTTGCTACAGCCCAGGAAGGCTGCCTAGGTGACAGGCCAAAACCAGTAAAAGGTGTTACCTAGACAGTGGGGCATGGTGGGAATGAAGAGGAGGTCTGGAGAAAGCCAAGGTGGGCAGAATGCCGCTGGTTAGTCTGGCCCTGGCACTGGTTGGGGAGGGGCTGCAGAGGACACCAAGGACAGAGCTCTGGGGACCCCCAGTCTGCACTGGCATGTGCGCACTGTCCCACTCCTTGGCCAGAACATCAGCTTTTCTCAGGGACGCCGGTTCCAGGAAAGTAAAGGCTACTTGCTTCTGGTACCTTAGAACCAGTTGGGGCCTGAAAACTCCCCTTAGAGGTTGGGAAAGCGTGGCACTCTCAACTGAACCTTGGCCTAGGTCCTTTTCACCTACCCTAACCCCCTCACCTTTTCCATTCCAAATCCTTCCTCAGGCTTTCCTTTAGGTCCCCTGGCCCTGAGACCAGGGGTCCCCTCATCAAGGGGGTTCCCAGTACCTCCTACGCTGTCACCTGCCAGCCCTTGATGCCCTCACAGTACCCTCTCTGCCCGGGGGCAGCCACAACTTAGTGCCCCGCATGGCACATGCAACAGGTACTCAGGAATGTGTGCTGAAGATGGCATTCACTGCGGAGCTGAGGAATGAAGGAGAGAGACCTTGGCAGCCCTGCTTCTGCGGGCAGTGTACACGGATCTAGCTCCTGAGGTCTAGGCACCTGAGGTGGATGTGGCATGGAAACTGTGATGAAGGACAGAGGCTGGCACTGTAGACACAGAGGCCTGGTCTTAGCCACTACTGGCTTGCACGGAAGCTTGCAGTGCTCATGCTGCGTGCTGGTGGCTACCATTCTGACAGTCAAGCTGTGGTTCATGGACTACAGAAACGATGCCCAAGCAAGCATGCTCTTCCCATGATGCTGCCTACAGCCCTAGGCATGTTGTTTCCATGATGCTGTGTACAGCTCTAGGCCTGCTTTCCCCATAACACTGTGTATAGCTCTAGGCATGTTCTTCCCATGATGCCGTGTACAGCTCATCCCATGATGCTGCATACAGCTCTAGACATGCTCTTCCCATGATGCTGTGTATAGCTCTAGGCATGTTCTTCCCATGATGCCGTGTACAGCTCATCCCATGATGCTGCATACAGCTCTAGGCCTGCTTTCCCCATGACACTGTGTACAGCTCTAGGCATGTTCTTCCCAGACCCTTCATGGAAGATGACGGAGCCCTGTGCCTGGGGCGCCCCTAAGCAAATCTGAGAAGCACCTGGCAGAGAGGCCCAGAAGGCCCCAGCCCTATATCCTAGGAAGCAGCTGCCAAGAATGGCTGTGAAGCACAGATTCCCCCATGTGGCCCAGACACAGCATGGAGGGGGGAAGGAGAGACCCCTACCTGGTCACGGCCTTCCTGCTGTGGCTGTCCACAACACCTGAAGACTCACAGAGCCAGGACCCCAGTCTGCTCTTCTGAACAGCCGGGGCTACACCCAGCCCCTCCTTGTCCCACTGCCAGCCTGAGCCTCCCATTGCTGGAGTGTCATCAGAGAGGCTGGCTCCATGCTTTGGCTTAAGGGTGGCTGCTTCCCTGTGCTGTCCACTTTGGGTGGAAGTAGGGATGGAGAAGGGTCCCTACTTTCTGTGCCTGACTCAACCTCTTCCAGCCACAGCCATGAGATGCAGATAGATTCAACTAAAGTAGGATGGCCAGGAGCCTGCACTCAGCTCAGTGACAGCTGCCAGGCATGATACAGCCGAGGGAAACACGGGACCAGGCAGGTTTCCTGCCTGTGAACTCTTGAGCCCCTAGAGACACTGCTCACCCTGCAGTCACTGCAGGCCCCTACCTTGTTTTTTGCTGGGCACCGGGCAGGAGACTGAGCGGTCTCCTCAGCAAGGGCCTGGAGCTTGGGGCCGAGCTGGACTGAGTCCCCCTTGCTGCCGGGTGACCCCAGGCCCTTCATGGCTGCCCTGTAGGACTGGTTCCTCAGGTTTCTCTTTAGAGTTGCACCAGTGTCCACATCCATATCATCCAAGGAGAAGCTGGGGGCTGTGAGGAGCCGGGGATCCCGCCGCGCAGCCTCCTTGCTGAGCATGGCTGCCCCAAAGCTCTGGTGACGGGCCGGGGACTTGGTCTTGGCCTTGCTGGCCACGGCCAGACTCTTAGGGATGAGCTGCTGGGTCCCCATCTTAAGGGCCGCAGGGCTCTGTGTGCTGAGGACAATGGGTCGTGGCTCTTCATCTCCTGGAGGCAGCGGTAGGGGTTCTGAGGCTTCAGGCTCAAAGGCAGCGTTGGTTCTGGCTCTCAAGGAGCTCCGGACCATGGGCAGCCCTGGCACAGGGTTCCCATTGGCGTCGAGTTGCAGCTCAGCATGGAAGCGATATTCCAGTAGTTTCTCATCCAAAGAGCTGTCAGAATGTCTCTGGGACATGCTGGGGGGCAGAGGAGGCCTAGAGAGAAGCAAGCAAGAGGCGAGAGGCTTAGAAGGGCTGCCTGTATATAGCCTCCCTGCTGTCCAGTTATTGCCTAACAGCTCCCTGGCAAGGACAGGGAGAGCAGGTTTGGCTGTGGCTGGTCACCAGGCCCCTCTCCTGGGAAGCTGGCGTCTGGGCTTATCTCAGGATGAAGGCTCTGTGCCTCAGGCAGGCAGCTATTCTGAGATGAGGGGCCTGGTGGGAAAAGCCTATGGCTAGACCCTACCTCAGGGACTATCCTGATTCCTCTGACACAACTACTAGGTCCTAGACAGGGTGCAGATAAGGGCAGGTCTGTGGCTGGGCCCAGAAGCCACAGAGACCAGGACCAGAATCCTGGCTAGGCCCTTAGAGATACCTGGGCACCATGTGTGGTTTTCATGGGGACAATTATGGTTTCTAGAGACTGTGGCCCTGCCTGGCTCTGCATTCTTGCTAAGGCAATGGGCTATCCAGAGGCCCAGAGACCTCCTGGGGACATGCCTTGAATGTCTGACCCTGACAATATGATAAGGAGCAAGTAGGATGGAGAGTAGGAGAGGACATGACCTGCCCACGCCTTCCTGCTCAGTCTACAACAGACACAGCAGAGCTAGGATCCAAGCAAAGCCTGGCTGCTGCCCCTTCTCCTGGCCAAGCACGTTCTCCGCAGAGCCAAAGTTAGTTACAAAACATTTCCCCACAGCACTCTCCAATACACACCTGTACTTTCCATGTTTCTGAAGTTGGGGTCAGCTTGGGAGTTACCAGGGTGACCCCCAGGTCACGGTGCAGTGGGATGGCAGCAGGAGCTTCAGCCTGCGTCAGCTGTGGGGGCTCACTGCCCAATGACAGCCATTGCCAATGTTACTCTTCAGCCATGCCCCCCCCCCCCCGTCTATCCCAGCAGCTCATGTGCTCCGAGCCTGTCTCTGACTCCTTTCTCCTCAGCACTGACCTGGCCCTGTCCTGCCACCCTGGCCCATCTACCACTCGGCAATAGTAGGCAGCCCTGAGCAGTGGTTTCCAAAAGGTCCCATTTCTTTCTTCAGCACTGGCATTTTCTGTGCCCTTGGGTGCAGCATGGTCCTAAGGTTGGCTCTGGCAAATAGGAGAGGCGTGACTGGAAGGAACAAGTGTCCATCCTGGGCAGGGAATCCCATGGGCCTGTGACCCAGGGACTGAGATGAACAGAGCTCTGATGCGGACATAGCAGGAGCCTCAGTAAATGCTTATCTGCAAGCAACACCAGCCGATGTGCTGAGGGCCACCTGTGTGCGGTGCCACCACTGCCCTCGTGATTGGGGGTCCTCCACACTCTCCAGTGCGGAGCCGCCCTGCTGGAAACCTGGTGTCCTCAGTGATTAAAGGTGCTGCCTCCTGGTTTCTATTTCAAATCTGCAAAACGGGCTCAGTAGGAACAATGCCCTCACCTGAGGATGCCCCCTAAATGGCCTGCAAAGTCTATGAAAACATTCCTGACTGGCTGCTGGGGCCACAAAGCAGCAGCCAAGGCTTCTGAGAACCAAACACCATTCCTGGGGTCTCACCCCTCAGTGATAAGAAAGCCAGCACTTTGCAGGACCCTAATGTAAAGAGGGGAAACATCCTTCTGCAAATACTTCCCCTGTATTTTTTTCCCTAGAAACAAAGGAGCCAACATTTACATGCTCAGAACTCTACAGGTTGAAATGACATGAGCCTAAGAGGGCTGTGAAGGCATCAGAGATGCTGGGGCAGGAAGCTTTGAGTTCAAGGCCAGCCTGGGTCACATACACAGTGAGACTATCTTATCAAAAACAAAACAACAACAACAACAACAAAACTCCCAACCATTTGATAAGAAAGAGGCTTGTAAGGAGGAAGTTTGATTTTCAGATGGTTAAATGAGGCTCCATCTCTCTGCCGCCCCCCCCCCCATGGGGGGCTTTAGGCTCAGCATGGGGCCACAATGCCCCTTGTCATCTGCCCTGGGCACTGTCCAGGATCACATCCCAGGGTGTGGTACCTATCTGCTCCGCCTGACAGAGCCAGACTGAGCCGGACTGGAAAGGACAGCTACACATAGTTACCAGGGCGGGGGCAGGGACCAAGGCTGCTTGGATGGTTCAGGGCCTGAGGAATCAATGATGCTGGCCCTCAGGCAGGTCGCAGCTCCATCCTACCCCACATTTCAGACTCCAGAATGGTGCCAGCAGTCCCTCCCTGAAGGGGACAGGGCAGGCCAGGCCACACTGCTGACACAGATCCACACTGCTAGGGCACCCATAGGCACCTAGGAAGCTGGTTGTGCCCCAATTCACCCCTGAAGCCCCAGGCTTTTCCAGTGTAGATGCTCTTGACTAAACTATCCCAAGAAGCTGAGTGCAGCTGAACCTCACTGGCCCCAGGGAGGGGCGGGCTGTGGCCTGGGGCCCCGTGAGCAAGGGAGGGTGCATTCCTAAGGACATTCCACACCGTGGCTGAGGGTGATAGCAGGCCTCCCCCAGGGGGCTGGCATCTGTCACACGTGTGGTGTGTGTAGGGACTGCGCCCATGTTAATGCGTCTGGTTTATGGAGGCCTGGAGAAGTTGGTTTAGCTGACTTCTGATGTCCCAGGATAGACTTCTTCCTTTACACAGTGACCATTTCACTGGGAACAGACTGCACGGAAGGGCAGCGTCATTAGTTTGCCTCCTTCCAGCAAATATCCATTTCTCCTGAGCTCAGGCTTACAGGACAACATGGCCCTTGGAAGGCAGTGGCCTCCTCCAGCAGAGGGCAAAGTCCATTTCAGGGCAAGAAGGTGCCCAAAGGGAATCCGTAGGGTGAGCCATTGTTGGGCGTGGCTTTTGTTCCCAGCCTGGCACCACACCCACAGGCCTGGCAAACAACCTGCCTGGGACCCCAGAGAGCAGGGCTGAGGACTATAGATACCTGTCCTGCCCAACAGTGCTGACAGGTCTGCTGGACACATCCTGAAGCTGGCCCGTCCCCACACAGCTCTGTGAATGCCAGCCACTCTCTGGAGGGGAGCTGGGCTGCCAGCCATACATAGCATAGCCACAGGGCTCCATGCTCAGTGACCTGCCTTTGTTAATCATTTCCACTGCTTCATAGCCAGCTCCCCTGTTACTTTTCCCACCACCTGTCCAGTTTTGCTTCTCAATGCCCCTCTGTGCAGGGGCCACTTCTGGTTCTTGTCAGGCGCCCTCTTTCTTCAGGAGAGGGGATTGGGTGGGCAAGGGCATTCCTTAGGCTTGGCTCTGGCTATTCTCAGGCCACCAGGGCTAACCAAACCCAAAGCATTGTCTCAGGAAGGGTTGAGGGCAGATTTTTAATGCCTTTAAACCTTTTTTAAAAATTTTACTTATCTTAGGTCTATGAATGTTTGCATGTATGAATATGCATGCATGCATGCGTGTATGGGCATCACAGGCATTCTCGGTGCCTGCAGAAGTCACTAAAGCTAAAGATGGTTGTGAGCCACCATGTTGGTGCTAGGACCCCCAACCAAACCCAGGTCCTCTGCAAGAACAAGTGCTCTTAACTGCTGGGCCATATCTCTAGCCCAGATCTTTTATTTATTATTTTATTATTACTATTTTTTGAGATAAGGTCTCACTGTGTAGCCCTGGCTGGCCTGGAACTCTATACACAGACCAAGCTGACTTCAAACTCCAGAGATCTGCCTGCCTCTCCCTCCTGGAGCCTGGGATTAAAGGTATGGCATCAAGCCGGGCACACATTGGGTTTTGGACTGCCAGAACGCTTTCTTTCCGCAGGTTTGGTCTTTCCACTGGTGACAATTTTCCTCTAGAATCTGGAAGCATCCTTTTCATTTCTTGCTGCTGTTATGCCTCTTGGTACTCTTTGGACTTCTCTTCCTCAGATGGTGACCTGTACTCCCCCCAACCCTACTCCAGCCCTGTAGAAGGTTTGGGCCCCACACTCACTCACTGAGCCGGGTCCAGGTAGACTTTCAAACCAGCTGTGTCTATTTTTTGATGCCCACCTCTGCATGTGGCTTAATATTATTTCCTGGATAATTTCCTTTCCTCTCCTCACCACTACTAGGAGACAACCCTGGGACCCATGTCAGGAAACTGCTACACCACTGAGCTATACCCTCAGCCCCTTATCTTGTTATGTTTTGCTGAGATGGGGTCTCGCTAGATTGCCCAGCTTAGCCTTGAACTCGCTCTGCAACCCAGGCAGCCTTTGAATTTGTGCTCCTCCTGGGACTCTGGGAAGACTATTTAATTCCTATTATGATTTTTTCTTTCCAGACATACACCGATGAAGACTGAAGCCTCTGAAATTTCTCTAGTTTCTTACGTCTTTGTCCTTCCCCTGGAGATGTCTCCCCTCAACCTCCTTCCAATGCTGCTATTGGCCTTTTGTCATTTCTGTGCCCCACAAAGGGCTCTCTGGCACCCTCATTACTTTTCATTGTCAGCGTCATTTTCTTGTTTCACAGATACAACATCGTCTATTAACTTAAAGGGTAAGAATCACCGTTTCTTTCACACATGTGTGAGACATCCGTGTCTCCTGGGCAGCTGCTGGCCACTCGGTGTCCTCCTCTGTCTTCCCTTGGCCTCCCTCTCTCAGACATGAAACTTTCAAGAGCTGCTTTAGCTTCTCCTGCTGCTGGCAGGCTGGTGGGGTCCCAGGAGCACAAGCTCGCCCACTCCAGCCCATGTCTCTGTGGGGAAGCCTTTCCTCCAGACTAGCTGGCTTCTGGCTCTTGCTTGGCTCACCAAGACCCTGGCAACACAGGGGCCTCAGATTCTCTTAGTGGCCTTCAGGGCACTACCAGCCATGCCACCCACTGGTGGCATTTCTCAGAGTGCAGCGTGACTCCACATGGGCCAGGGGTGTGTCTTCTTCCTATCTCAGGCATCCCCAGGCTCACTGACAGGCATGTAGAGGACCTCGAATTGGGTGCTTGGCCACTGCCTCCCTAAACCTGGGCCTCTGGGATGCAGGGACGATTAATTTTTCTTGTTTCCGAAAACACTAGGGCTCAAGTCTCAAACTGGTGCTGATACCTTCTCTGTCCTGGTCCCACCTTGTGTCTCACTGAAGCAGCTCTGGTACTCTGTGAGAACCAGTCTGCCCAGGGGTTCTCATTAAGATGAGCTGGAAGTGGGGCAAAGCCACTCAGCAGGCCCATGTGCAGCAGTGGGGGTGACTGCCAGCAGCTTCTGCTCAGAGTGGGCTGGAAATGGCCTCCCACGGTTGGAGCCTTAGCCCGCATTCTCTTTGTCACTAAACAACCCTCAGTGGGAACAAACCCTGGAGCACAGGAGTAGCAGAATCGTGGGGCAGGGTACCACTGTGGGTGTGGTCCTCGGCTCCTGCACCGCTTCAGGCAGATCAGCTTTCTGCAAATCTTGCAGGGTATCCGTGCTGTGCTGCCTTCTAGCTCCCTAAGCCTGATTTCTTCCTAGTCTGAGCCTGTTACAGCTGGTCACAGGAACCCAAAGCACTGAGTCTGAGTTTCTGCCCTGATGGAGCCCTCCATCACCAGCTCTGGGGTTGGGCCATCTCTACCTGGCAGGGAACAGCCTCAGCCAACCCACGGATGGTGGCCTTTTGCTTAGGTGATCCTGCCTGCCTGAGCTGGACTTGGAGTCCCACACAATTTGCTTGTAACACATACCAGCTAGTTCTAAGTGTCAGGTAGGGGCAGGGCAGAATGCTGCGCTCAGAGGATCTTAGCTAAGAGCAGTTCTGCCCACCTGGAGACAGTTTTTAACATCTGAAGACACTGTTGGTCATACCAATTGGCATTCTGTGGCATTCAGAGCACAAAGCAGCCTGTACCAGCAACAAATGCTCCCAGAGCTGAGGTGGGGACAGCGCATCATTGGTAGTCACCCTTCCCCACCTGGTGCATCCAGTCTTCGCCCAGGACACCCCTTTATCACTTCCCACTCCCCTTTCACATGAGCCAAGCAGCATCCCTAAAGAAACGTGGTGGGAACCTGGGGCCAGGCCACCCCAGTTCGCCAGCTGAAAAACAGGCCCACAGAAGGTACCCTCTTGCCAGCTCTCTTCAGCACCCCGCCCCCCCCCCCCAACTTCTGGCCCCAGAGTGAGTGTCTTCCCTTGCCGGAAGTGAAAAGCAACAGGGACAGAGGGAATGT
>CM053763.1:123113112-123196267 GCA_028658305.1 Pachyuromys duprasi
GATGAGGATGACTGGATTCTGGACTCACGGTGCTACAGAGGGGCAGTCACCCGAACATTATGTCACACAGTGACAGCCAACGCCAAGATGGACCTTGAAACCAAAACCAAAACCTCCAGGCCAAGAGGCCAAACGGAAATGTGACCATCCTTTCCCCTGCAGCAGTCCGGTGTCTGTCTCCACAAACAAGCTCGGGAGCTCCAACCAGCTGATGCTCTTCCAGTGGGGTTCAAGTCCTAGCACCCTAGAACTGTCTGATCCCAGGGTAATCCGATGCCTTCTCTGACTTCCAGGCACCAGGCACACCTGTGGTGTGCATACATACAGGCAAAACATCTAAACCCATAAAATAAATAAATCTAAGGGGGGTGTCTGGCTTTAGGTGCTTGAAGAAGCCAGTAGCAGGGAACCTCTACCTAGCTCTCTCCATCTTGTTCTCAGAGTGATTGAACCCTTACTACTATTTTCGAGGAAGCCGGGAGCCCTTCCCTCCTCCAGGCAGAGCTGTGACCTCACGAGCAGAGGGTTCCCTCTGGACCATGTGCATCCTGAGAGCATGGTCCGATAGTGTTGGTCCCCAG
Organism: Pachyuromys duprasi; assembly: GCA_028658305.1. Taxonomy (NCBI): domain Eukaryota; kingdom Metazoa; phylum Chordata; class Mammalia; order Rodentia; family Muridae; genus Pachyuromys; species Pachyuromys duprasi. The sequence continues at coordinate 123,113,694 of CM053763.1, forward strand.
AAGGGAACACAGCAGCAACAGACTGAATAAACGTGTTCTGAAAGATAAGCCAGGCAGCTTGGCTGAATTCACACATGGCAACTTTCAAGCCAGTGCCCCCCCCCCCCCCACATACACCTGGTAGGAAGCCACGGGTATCAGGGCATACCAGGCTAATGTCACGAATGGACTCACACACGGTACCTGGGACCCTGAAGATGATCACTCAAGTGACACACAAGCATCCACTGTAGGGTCTATCAGCACATCTCTGGCCTCCAGGTGTGATGCGAAGGCCACCAACCCCTCATCCTAGTGGCTACCAACTCAGATCCCTGCCCCGGGGCCAGGCCTGTGCCCAGGTTCATCTTTCTAGCTCAACCTCAAAATATATCCCCGCTCCTGATGTACAGATACGGGGTCCAAGGCAGGGGGTGGGGCCAGGTGCCCACCGTCCAGCCTGTAAGCGTCACCCACTGCTTTCCGGAGCAGTCCCCTCCCATTGGAAAGCATTGTGGAGCTTGGCTAGAGGGCTATCCACCAAGGCTAGCAAAGCGGGGAAAGGGCACGAGGGTGGTCAAGCTCCTCATTCTTGAAGCCCATCTAAACAGTCTTTCCAGCTCCCGGAAGAGTCACTTCCACGCCCCCAGGACTTCCCAAGAGTCCCTGCGTCCCACGGTCTAACCCCGTCGCTGCAAAGTGTCCCTCGGATTGCGTCTCAGGACAGCTAAGCTCCTGGTCCCCAGCCTGCCGCTCCAGCGCGAGGGCGGGGCGCGACACGGTCGCCGGGGACGATAGGGGCCGAGGCGCTCCGAGCGTCCCCCGGGGCGGCCCCAGACTCACCTGTGCGCGCCGAGGGGCGGCCGGGCCGGTGCAGCCTGCAGCGCCGCTGGCTCTCCGCTCCCCGCGTCCGGTCGGTCCCGCCCTCTCCACTTCCTGCGCGGCGGACGAGCGAGCGGGCGGGGCCCGGGCCAGGTGGGCTCCGCTGGTGGCTGTGCGGCCAGAGGGCGGGGCGAGCCCTGGCACCTGCTGCACCGCGGCCGCCCCGCCTGGCCGCGCAGCACTACCTGCGCCCGCCTGCGTTCACGTGCCCCGCCTGGTGGTTCGGGCCAGAATCCGCCCTCGGGTACTGTCTACCCTCCCTCCCGCTTCCTTCCTCCGCGCTTCTCCCGGCTCCGCCGCCTCCTCCAGGAAGCCTTCTGAGAGAGCCGGGGCCTGCGGGAACCTGTCTGCCGACGGAAGGCCCCACCCTCCGCGTTCCTTGCACCTGGCTGCTTCAGGGCAGTCATGGCCAGGATCTCCCAGAGCAACCTTCCTGGCGTAGCCTATCCACCACCATCCCATTTTACAGAGAGCCCTGAGGGCTGGCCGCACAGGTCCGGCCTTGATTCTGCTGAGCTCAGGAAAATAACTACCAAGTCCATGTAGTGTCCTCACCGATGAGGTTGTAACAGCGCCCCCGATGGGGGCTTTAGGGGTCAGGCCCCTCGTGTGGGAAAGGACAAAGTGCCACCAAACCCGAGCCCCCAAGGGTGAGCAGTTAACAGATAGAAGGGGAGAAAGGGGTAGAGCAGGCAAGAGCCACAGCGAGCCCAGGGCCAAGAAGTGGAGGGACCGTGGCCAGGGGGCAGCCTGAAGTGGTGGTCAGTGGAGACCAGGGTGGGCTGAGGGCAGGGCGGGAGAGTGTCCAGCGGCAGGAGCTGTTAAAGGCAGGGTGGTCAGGACTGGCCCGCCCTGCCGTCCTGATGTGCTCAGCCCAGACTCATCCTCCCCAGGCTGCTCCGGATTCCTGAGAGCTGGAGTTACCTACCGGCAGGCACCGAATCTGGCATTTTAGTTTTTCTTGATGAGACATTGTGTTCAGATGGTTTGACATCCCCAAGACAGCTCAAAACCTGGTCATCAGAGCAGACCCACACCCACGCTAGGACAAGAGCAAAGATGAGCTCGTACCTGTGGGGACCGTGTGTGTCTTTGCCTGACGCACTATGCAGAGCCCAGGCTTTGTGTGTGTGTGTGTGTGTGTGTGTGTGTGACAGGGACACAGTGAATGTCTGGTGACCTGCGTGTAACCCGAGCTTCTGGGACACGGCCAGTACTGGTCCTTTTCCTGACCCACCCCTCTCATCTGTTTTCAGGAAAGACCTGAGACCTCACACAGTGGTCCCCACACAGAGTGGCCTGGGCAATGTAGCCCAAGAGCTTGCATCCCATTTCTGAAAGAGGTGATGTGGGAAACTCTGGAAACTCTGGATTACAGTGTGAGGGGTGTGCCCGGCTGGCATGCCCGCCTAGCCACTGCTTGTGCCCTAGGGGCTTCCTATGCTGCCTCTGACCTCAGCCCTGAAGCTGATGATTTGGTTGTGCCATCCTCGGCTCTTTCCGGTGTGATATCATCTGGGCAGGGCACAAGCTAGCCACAGGGCCAGGCCCAAATGGGCGTCAGTCACTGGAGGAAGAAGAGGAGCTCAAAGTGACCTGTGGACTGAAGCCTGGGTCCTGGAACTCCCTGGGTCCCTGCAGAAGTGCTGCTAGGCGGCTCCTGGGAAAGGCTGGTCCTTGCTGACCCCTTGAGGCCATTGTTGGGTATTGCACCCACTCAGCTCGACCTCCTTGAAGTTGCCTGGTGTGTCACAGAAAAAAATAGGTGGAGAAACTGAGGCCAAGTGGAACACTGATGCCCAATGGAAGGCCATGGTTGGGCAGGGAGGCCTCTACTTCCAGCTTCCTAGCAAGATCTTGCATATCAGCTAGGCACTGTCTCATCACACCCTCCTTTGGTACCTGACTCAAAGAATTAAAAGGCAAGGGAAAAAAAAAATCTCCAGCACAAAACAGTTAACAGCAGGGAAAAACTCAGACTCTGCAGGCAGAATCAATAGATGAAAGATGTCTTTTTTTTTTTTTTTTTTTTTGGTGACAGGGTGTCACTGTGTAGCCCAGGCTGGCCTGGAATCACTGTGCAGACCATGCTGGCTCAAACTCACAGAGATCTGGCTGCTTCAACTCCCCAAGAGCTGGGATTAAAGGTGTACAGCACAAATGGACAGAGCAAGGCACCGCTGCGAAGCAGATGGGGGCCTCAGAAACTGAAGTCTAGTCTTCTGGATGATTGTGATTTTTAAGAGCATTTGTTAGGCTGGAATGGGACACCTTTCTCTATTTAGGAAAAGCCTGTCAGGCTTTTGTGTCAAGCGGCCAGGCCTACATCTCAGGTCAGGAAAACAAGGAAGAAGCCTGAAATTATGTATCTCTATGCCTGTTCCTGTCTGTCTGGTAGAGATCTCCCACCTCATCCTGTCATTTAGCTCTAAGACCTGTAATTGGCAGAAGGCGGCGGGCTAGTTTACTTACCTTTACCCTCATGAAGGGTACTGGGTCAAAGCCTGTACAGAACTCATATCTGGAAGACAAGATGGGATTGGGCCACCTAACATGGCTTGTTCTGAGGGCCTCTGTGCCCTCAGGTTGGGCAGAAGAGGTGGATTCCAGCTTTCCAGCCTTCATAGCTTTGGTTCAGTGCCCATCAGTTTGTAGTCACCACTCTGGCTGGGCAGCCAACAGAGAGGCCTATGGGCCAGGCTGGGCCCAGTATCTGCACAGATGAAAGATACGTGATTCTAGCTACCCGGAGTGAAGAAACCTGCTGACCATGGGAGACACAGCAGAGGTCAAAGCAGCCCCATCCCGGGGGGCAGTGGAGCTCTTCTGGAAGGGTGTGGTCCTCTACCTCACATGAAGGTGAATCCGCCCTTTGAGGGCCAGTCAAGAGCTTGCCAGCACTGAACTCAACATTTGTGAAAGGCCAAATGCAGAATCTTAGAAACGTGAGGTTTCCAATGCCAGGTACAACAGTGCAGGAAGGAAGTCGGGGTCCAGGAGGAAAGGGAAACTGGTCATCAGAAGCAGGCCCAGAAACAATTCAAGAGATGGGAGAGTGGGTGATGCTTTTGAGGCAGCTAGCATGAATCACAACTAGCATGACCAAACCCAGGTGTGTGGGCACACATGCGTGTGTGATCCCGGGACCCTATGCATGGCAACAGCTCTGCTGCTGAGCTGTCCCCAGCTCTGTCCAGGGTTCTAAGGGAACCAAAAGCACTATCTAAAGTGTAGTGAGAGGCCAAAGAGAGATAGTGTTGGACCATTTAACAGACTGTGTGAATGGAAGGGGTGAGCAGGAGAAAAGATGTTGAAAGGTGACAGCTCCAGTTTGGCGCCTTGTCCAGACGTCATCAGAGAGGCTTCCTCCAGAGCAGATGGGATGCCAAGACCCACACCAGACATGAAGAGAGACTGGAGGTCTCCATAGAGTCCCTCCCCTCCGAGCTCAGGGGGTCCTGTGAAGGAGGGGGGAAAGAGTGTAGGAGTCAGGAGGGCGGAGAACGCAGCCCGCTGACCCAAGCAGGACGTAGGTGTGCTCACAGAGCCCACAGGGGTCTGCACCAGGCCCTCTGTGCATGCATTGTGACTGTTGGCTTGGGGTTTTGGTGGGCCTCCTATCTGTGGGAGCACGCATGTCTCTGACTCTCTTCTTTCTGGTGGATTGCCTTGTCCAGCTTCAGTGTGAAGGCTCTGCCCTTGTCTTATTGTGTTTTGTTTTGTTGAGTTTTGTAATAGAAGGTTTGATTTCTTTAAACACTCAGCTGTGTTATATGTTTTTGTTTTAATCCCAAGTGTGGGCTTTTAGTTTGGGCTGATAATTGTCTCTTGTGTCGTGGTCTTTGCCCGCTGGTGACCGCCTGCCTTGTGTACCGTGGAGTAGGGCATGGTCTAGGACTCTGAGGGCTATAGCTAGGAGAGCCCAGCCAGAGGAGGTGATAGTTTGGAGAGACACTGGAGATATGCCTCATGGCACAGCGGCTTGGAGGAGGAAAGCAGAGAGCCGGCTTGCTGCCTTGGCTGTTGATGGAGTTGGTACAGCCCCCAAAGAACCCATCAACCCCAAACAGCCCGGAGAATACAGGGGTTTGTGGCCCCTCTCCCCACTAGGCTCCTCTCTCTCTTAGGGTTGGGGGGTGGAAGGGAGTTTAAAAACGAGTGCAGTGATGTTCGGTTGTTGTCTCTTAGAAGCCTGCTCTTTCCTGATGGGAAACAACTGGGGAGTGAATGAGGGGAGAAGGGCGGTGGGGAAGGAGCTGAGAGGGCTGGACGGAGGGAGAACTGCAGTCAGGATGTAGTGTATGAAAGAAGAATATATTTTCAATAAAAGAGAAGAAAATTCAAAATATGGGGCCTGGAGAGATGGCTCAGCAGTTAAGATCACTTGCTGCTCTCCCAGAGAACCCGAGTTCGGTTCCCAGCACCCATGTTGGGTGGCCGGCAACTGCCTGTAACATCAGCTCCAAGATATCTGATACCCGTCTCTGGTTTCTGAGGGTACCTGCACACATGAAGCATATACCCACATACCTACACAATACACATAAATAAAAAAATCTTCTAAAAAACTTCACATTGCAGTTGCACCAGCTACTTTCCTCATTGCTGGACAGGATGCACAACAAAAGCAATTGAAGGAATGGAGGACTTATTTTGACTCACAGTTTGAAGGGACAGTTTGTCATCGTGGAGAAATCCTGGCTGCAAGAGTGCGAGTCAGGGCCACATTACAGCCACAGTCAGAAAGCAGAGAGCAATTAATCCTGGTCCTTACTCCTTTATTTTGTTTCGGATCCCAGCCAACTGGATGGTGTCTCCTACATCCAGAGTGGTCTTCCAAACTCAGCCAACCCAGTGTAGAAACATCCTCACAGACATGCTCAGGCGCCCGCCTCCTGAATGATTCCAAAGTCTTCCAAGTTGATGATAATAATCATCATAACGGTAAGGGCCACAGATCCTCCAATCAAAGAGCCTCAGAACAGCAGATGCTCCAGGCAAAGCATGCTGGGTAGATGAATGGATGGTGCAGGGAGTCTTTAGGGCTAGAGAAAAAGTAACCACCAATTTGATGTCAGAATCTGCACACCAAGGGCAAACACCTCTCATGAGCAAACGGAACAGTGCTATCAACCAAGACATCTGTTCTCAGTGAAGATGTCTCTCAAAAACTGAGAAGGAAATAATGATGTTTTAAGACAAAAGCTGAGAGAAGGTATTGCAACACACCCACTCTGCAAGAGAGGTCAGGGAAATGTTTTGTAGCCTTCAAAATAAAAAGATGCCACGAGTGATTTCAGGTCCACACAAGGGATAGAAGCCCACTAGATGCAAGCCTGTGCATAAATACTTAGAGATCTTTTTTATGTGCTCTAAATTTTTTTGAAGAATTCTTTATAAAAGTAATGATAATTTTAACATATTAATAATGATAATTTTAAAAACAAAAGTAACTGGTATTTGTGAAGTAAAATGAATAAAAATGACAGAAAAAGCTCAAAAGACAAGCGTGGGGGGACCTGTCCTTACTGAGTTCCTGCTGTGACTTCCCTGGACTATGATCTGTAAGATGAAATAAGCCCTTTCTCCCCAAGATGCCTTGGTCACAGCGTGCATTATCAGAGCAGTGGAAATTCCACCCAAGACAGGACCACCACACCTGACTCCTCAAAGGAAGCGCTTAGTTTCAAATGCTTGCATCAAAAATAAAACGTTTTAAAACCATGATTTATATTTTTATCTTCAAATATTTAAAATTAGCAGAAATTAAAACTAAAATGAATAGAAGAAATGAAATAAAATATAAATTATGGAATGATAATATAACAGGAAATTGAGCTACAACATAAAAATCAATAGACATCAGGTATATAATTTGAAAAGCTCAATAAAATTGATATCCCTAGATTCTTCAAAAAGAAAAAGGTATGACTCTAATGACTGATTATCATGAGGGAGAGAGAGAGCCATCACTACAAATCTTACAGACAGTAAAATGCTGAGGAACTTTGCCATAAGATTCAACAACCTATGGAAGCAGCCAAGGCCCTCTACAGGTACTAATCATCAAAATGGGCACAAGCACAAATAAATTATCTAAATGAAATTATATCTATTGAAGAACTAGAGTTAAAAAATTACACTGGACAGTAGTGGCACACACTTTTAATCCCAGAACTTGGGAGGCAAAGCCAGGAGTTGAAGGCCAATCTGCTCTATAGAGCAAGTTCCAGGTCAGCCAGGTCTACACAGAGAGACCTTGTCTTGAAAAAAAAAAGCAAAAAATTGCATTTATTTGTTTATTTAGTGTGGTAGGCATATATGTCATGATGCGTGTTGTGGGAGTCAGTTCTTTCTGCCATGTTGGTCCTAGGACTTCAACTTAGGTTGTCAGGCAGCAGGCACCGATACTCAAAGAACAAAGAAGCAAACACAGTTCTGAAGAGAAACTCCAGGCCCCGAGATGTTGCTGGTGAACTCAGCTTAAGATCCAATCGAGGGAAGAAATTATATTTACCTTATAGACAGGATATCAAAGACTCAAGAAAGCAGATGCTGCCCTTCTCACTTCATGTGTCTCCTGTTATCTTGAAATCAGTACTGACCACATTGTGAAACCCCCTGCAGAACTGCGGACTGATATCCTTCATGAACATAGATGCAATAGCCTTCGACAAAAGTATCAGTGGGTCATATCTAATCATGCATGTGGTAGATGATATAATCAAGTTGGGCTTTGTTTTTTAAATGCAAGGGCAGTTTGATATTTAAAAAACAAACATCATTCACCGTATTCATGACAAAGGAGACTAGTCATGAGCTATTTTGCACAGGTGGAAAAAAGGCATTTGACATGACCCAGCACCTGTTAATAAAAAAAATCTCAGTGACATGTAGACAGAAGGGCACTTGTGAATCCTGATAAGGGCAGGGCATCATGAACACCAGATGATGATGAAAAGCTGGCTGCTTTCTTAGGCTCTGGACAAGACCAAGAGGTTGACTGGCTTTTTTTTGCCTAGTGGGGGTTGGCACGCTACAACATGATAAGGCATATGTAAGAAAGCCCCCTCCCGGGGGGCCTGAATGCTTGAAGATAACATTGAACCCTTTCCCCAGACCCTCCAGTTTCTACTCCCCTTTACTCCCCTCCATATTGAACTTTTCCATCTCACACATGGCTTTGTTCTTAGGCTACTTGCATATGTAGCCATAGAGTCTATGTTCTTGTTTGAAGTATTTTGGAAGTCTGTAGATGATACCCAACAGAGAAAATCCCTGCAGATACACTCGGACTTGTTTGAGTCCTGGCAGAACTCAGGCCAAGGGCTAAGGGTGAGCGATTCTGGACCCTGCAGAGTTAGCTTGTCGAAATCACATGCCCTTCTGACCACCCTCCTTTTCCTACCACCCTTTCATGGTCTCAATTTCTCACCTTCCCTGCCACACTTCGTCTTCCCTTATGCCCCTCCGCCATCTCCTCTGCCCTTCCATGTTCTCCCCTGCCTTCCACCTTCTACTCCATGCTGCTCTTCTCCTCTCTGCCCTTCTGTTATCCTTTTGGCTGTCTATCTCATGGGGTTGCTGATTTTGTTTTTTGGGCAGCTTGAGCTTTGAAGGATGCAGGGCTCCTCCACAGAGGCTGGCTGGCTTGCTAGGGGAAGCTGGGACAGGACCAAGGGTCAGCAGGACCCTGACATCATGGCATAAAGCTTGTGGTCGTGCTAGAACCTTCCTGAATTCCTGTCCTGGTCTAGACTCATTTCTTACAGCAGCATGGCTGACACATTGTTAGCCACTGGGGTGGGGGAGGGGTCAAACTAGGCCTGGTTTGTGTGCAGAGGATCCTCCATTGAAAGTGTTCAGTTTCTCACAGATACGCAGTTGTGTAACCACAGTCTGATGTAAAACATGTTGGTTACCTTGGGCACTTCCTCCCCTTTGCAGTCCCATCCCACCTGTGGTGAACACCCACACGCTGCGGTTCCAGAGGGTCAGCTGGGTGGCATTGTCCCCACGACCCGACCTTCAACTCTGCCCCTGTGTAAGATTCAGCCATGTTGTAGTGACTCATATGCCATCCCACTGGAGAAGAGGAAACTGTAAATTAAATTAACAGTGAGATAGCTTTGTATATTTCCAAACAGCCAAAGTCAGAGCACTGACAAGACCAAGTGCTGGCAAGGGTGTGGAGCTGTAGAGACCGTCACACTGTAGAGGAAAGCCGAGCTGTGTAGCCACGACAGGATGCACATATCCACCATTTGATTTAGCAGTTATGACTCTCCTTATTTACCCAAAGGTGCTGGAAAACTTGATCCACGCAAAACCCTGTTCACAGATGCTTACATTATCTTTATAACTGCCCAAACAAGAAGCAGCCAAAATGTCCTTCAGCAGGTGGGTGACTGAGCTAACTGTGGTAGAGCCCAGTTTGGAAGATCATTCAGATAATATGACCTGTCAATCTATGAAAAAAAATTACCAAGGACTCCTATGTGCACCTTACTGAGTGCAAAAGGCCAGGCTGCATGGCTGCATGCTGGGTGAATGGCACACTGTGACAATCTGAAAGATGGAGTTATAGAGAACACAGGAAGAGCGGTGGTCATCAGAGGTTCTGGAGAGGGATTGCCATAGTGCTCTCAGAAAGTGTGGTCCTGAAACAGTTGCCAGGGTTCACAGGCCCTGCTTAGCAGCAGAGCCCTGCAGCAGGTACAGGTGACAACATGGCAGTTGTCTGTAACAAACCAGTCACTGACAGGTCTTGTGTGCAGGCTGGGGAAGGCTGGGGGCATGGGGGTGAGCTAAAACTGTTGTTTCTGAGCAACTTTGTTGTGAGCCTAGAACGGCTCTAAAAATACTAAGTCTAGGGGCTGGAGAGATGGCTCAGAGTTTAAGAAAGCTTGCTGTTCTTGCAGAGGACCTGAGTTTAGTTCATAGCACTGCAGAGCTGGGGTCATGCACACACTGCACTGCAGGGTGTCAGGTCATGCACACACTGCACTGCAGAGGTGGGGTCATGCACACACTGCACTGCAGAGCTGGGGTCATGCACACTCTGCACACTGCAGGGCGTCAGGTCATGCACACACTGCACTGCAGAGCTGGGGTCATGCACACACTGCACTGCAGGGTGTCAGGTCATGCACACACTGCACTGCAGAGCTGGGGTCATGCACACACTGCACTGCAGGGTGTCAGGTCATGCACACTCTGCACTGCAGAGCTGGGGTCATGCACACTCTGCACACTGCAGGGCGTCAGGTCATGCACACTCTGCACTGCAGGGTGTCAGGTCATGCACACTCTGGACACTGCACTACAGACTTTTTGAATTCACATTGTGCCACATGGTAAAGGCAGATCCCCAATCCCACTCTGCCACTTTCTGTCTTTGTCTAACCACCTTTTGCCTGCTGGGGTTAGGAATACCCCACTTAGGGCCTATTCCATCCCTGAGCTTTTGGAGGCTCAGGAAGTCCCAGGTCATGGGGACTCCAGCCCCTCATCGGGGCCACCTTGAATTTGTGGAATCTGGCTCCAACACCCGCCACACTTTCCCCTCCACCTTTGGAGTAGGTATAGTTCTGGAATGGTCTTGTCCAGCCTGGTGGGGAGAGAGGTGGTTTTCCCCAGCAGGCTCATGGCTGGGGACCCCTCATGTCCCAGAGCCCCCTGGACAACCTACACAGCAGCCCCTTGCTTTCTCAACTGCAGAAACACACAGCCTGGACATTGTACCCTGAAAGCATGACACAGCTTGTCCTGTGGAAAACTTCTGCTGCATGAGAAATAGGGTTTAAGATTCTCTAAAATAGCTTCCCTGCAAATGGCCAGCAGTTCCTTGGCCCAGAGGGAAACTGAAGGGGAATGAAAAGCCCCTCTCTTCCCAGAAAACAGATTCTTCTTTGACACAGTTTTTTCTCCTCTTAATACCCACCCCCCTTTTCCAAAATGGGGCCTTTTTCCTCAGTCTTTTATGTGGGGACTGGGCTCTGAGGAGACAAAGTCCACTTGTCAGCAATCTCCTCTCAGCCGCTGTTCCCTTTCCCTCTGGGGTTCTCACAACAATACAGCCATTATCGGCTCCTCTCTGATTCCACGGAGTTTTCCTTGCTCTCCAGGGCTAACGAGGAGTGAGGCTGCCAGGTTGGACAAAACGGGACAGTTTTCACTCCGCTGGAGCCCCAGTGAGGCAAGCACCAGGAAGCACCGTTATAGGGATCTGGGGGTCACTGTCACACCGTTTGGGAGAACCACTTTTGGGAGAATGGCAGTCAGCTTTGTGATTCACAGAGAACGGAAATGTACTTCCCAAAGAACCTTTCAAGCCGCCCTGGGCTTCAGGCTCCTGGGCAGGCCCCAAAGCTGACCATCCAGGCTTAGATTCTCACCAGCACTTCGTCAATCATGGTGGGAAGGAAATCAACCTGAAACATTAGCACTGCCCACCTCTGCCGCCACACTCCACACAATGGTGTTAAGAAAATATAAGGGCTTGGCACCCAGATTGGGGTCCAGGATCTTATGCCAAGATCAACTTCCAATTTTTTTTTCTCTTCTGGCAGCTACAAGGAACTGCTGATTAGGAGCCTCAGAGCCCTAATTCTGGTGACGTTTCTCAGAGCATGTCTTGGTCCCTGGGAGAGCTTTTGGAGGCTCAGGAAGTCCCAGAATCCCTGTTCAGTGATGGTTCAAACAGCAAACCATTCATTTCTCCACTCAGCATCCATTCACTCCTCCACCCCATGTCCACCCATCCATCCATCTATCCCTCCATTCACCCATCTATCCCTCCATTCATCCATCCATCCACCTACCCATCTATCCATACCTCCCTCCCTCCTTCCATCCATCCATTTTACTCCTCCCATCATCTATCCACTTCTCCATCCCTGTCCATTCCATTCCTGCATCCACCATCTACTCATCCACCTACCATCCATTCACTCCTCCACCCACCCATCCACTGGTGCAGTGGCCTTTCCCTGGCTGCACCCAGTCTGCTTTGAGGACCATCTTCCAGAGCAGAGGGTGCTGTTGGAGTCAGGAGCTCCTCTGCGTATTGGGGCCTGCTCACCTCAAGGGCTTCAAAGCTGTTGAATGGCGTCTAGACACCAGTCTTTGCCCAGCAGTGTGTTAGCGGAACACCTGGGAAGCATGGTGACTTGGGGGGAGGTCCAGATGCTCCATGACTGCTATGGAAGAGGAGAAGCCGAAGGCAGGGTCAGTGGCTGGAGTTGAGTTCCTGGGCAGCTGAAGATAGGAGACAAGAAAATAGAGGCAGGAGGCAAAGGGTCTTGGGCGGTCAAAGGGCAGCTCTAGCAAGCGGGTAAGACAGCCCCGAACATAAAGGTCATAAGAGCAGATGTCAGGCATGTCCAAGGCATGTCAAGGCATGCCCAGGCCACTCAGAACAGGGTGTGAATAAGCAACATTTAGTGTGTGTGTGTGTGCGCGCATGTGCATGCCATGGCATGAGTGTGGAGGTTAGAGGAAAACTTGAGGTAGACAGTTCTCTTTCTGCTTCCCTGAGGGTCCGAGGGATCATTTGAGGCAAGCACCTTTATCTCTGAGTTCTTTCAGCAGCCCCAAACAAGTCATCACTGAGCTGGGCAAGGTGGCACACACCTGTAACCCAGCACCCGGGAAGGCAGAGGCAGGCAGATCTCTGCAAATTCGAAGCCAGCCTGATCTACAAAGTGAGTCCAGGATAGCCAAGACTACACAGAGAGGCCTGCCTCAAAACAAACAAGCAAACAAAATGCCATTTCTGCTATCAGCTGGAAGGCAGGCCTGCAGCCTTGGGTCTGCAGCAAAGTCATGCACTACTTGGCACAACTTTCCCAAATCAGCCAGGCCTGCTCTGGAAGAAAAGAAAAAGAGAATGGGTAATTACCTGGGGTGAGGAGGAAGTGGAGAAGAGCCAAGAGCGGAGGAGAAAATCAGAGCCCCGGAACAGAGATGGACAGTGAGAGGCAAGAATGTTCACCAAGAAGTGAGCTGGCCTCTGCCACAAGAGGCAGAGCAGAGCAGTGTGTGGTGAGCTCTGGGAACGGCCTACACAGCTGGCTCTCATCTTTTCAGGCTTCTCTATCAGAGCTGAATCAAGCTGGGGACCAGACACTGGAGGGTGTGTATATCCTGGGCCTCCACAGGAGAGGCCAGAGAAGCCCCTGGGGGAGCTGAGGCAGATCCAGGCCCAGCTGGGTGCAGTGGAAAATGAGGGAACACTGCCAGGGTGTCTGGCCCAGTGCAGAGGCTGGCTCTCCTTGTACCCAGACACACTCAGTCTAGGCTTAGGGGGGTCATACCTTTCCCATTCACCCCAGATGCCAGGGTTCCCCCTTAATCAACCTAGGCACTGAGACTTAGAAAAACACACAGATTTATTGCATATCAATCTCATGTATAAATTCATTGTAGCATTGGAAAGATTACATTTGGTATCCAGTCAGTCCTATTCTACAGCATTGACCTCCAAGGCAGCCTCTCCCGGCTTTTCCCTCACAGAAATCTCTACGCAAGTACATTTGTCTTTGCCACAAGCCTCAGTATGAGATCTGCAAAAATCACTTCAGACTATCCTCTACATCGAATCTTCTTAATTCATGATTCTTCCGTGGCGGTTTCCATAGTCATCAGGAACCGCAGTCCATTTCCATGGGTATTTCAGGACTCCTGGCCTTGACTTAGACCCTAATCACATATCCAATAAGTGCATCTACGGGATTTTCCTCATAATAAAAATTTCACAAACAGACACAATAATGACCGCTAAACACGAGCCATGCACAGCTTATCAACACAACAGCAATTTACAAGGAAGGGGGTCAGGGCAGACACCAGCCTCCTCCTCAATGGTTTTTAATTTTTTAACATTATATGAAAACCAGACATTTACATTTGATTTCTTTCTCAACACTATATAATTCTAAAAGGAAAAAAAAAACAAACAAAAAGAAAACCCAAAAACAGAAACAGAAACAAACTGGATCAGATCTGAATGTAACAATGGCAACACTCGTACAGGTTGGGAATTCTCACAGGTGTCAGGGATATATATATATTTATATTTATATTTATATACTATTGGTTCAAAGTGCACGCACACACCGCACACATGCACTCCCCCCCCCTCACACACACACCCACACACACCCACACGCACGCACCCGCACACACAGGCTTTAAGTTATGTGTTCTGACACCAGGGCCCCACTTCCCCGTGCTAAAGAGAGTATCAGTGCTGTCGGAGGCACTGCAGAAAGTCCCCAGCCTCCTCTAACTGCAAGAGAATCGCATATCCTGAAATTCAAGCTGCCTTCCTCGACTTAGCCTCCTCCCTCCTAGAAGTGGTGATATGGATCGGTGACAGAAAGGAATCAAACGAACAAACAAATGACTGGAATGGCAGGAGAAAGGAACTCGTCTGGGAATAATGCAAGAATGTCTTGTCACAGTATCGCTCAAGGCTACAGAGACAGTTTTCATGGCTTTTGATACCCGGCTGATCTCCATGGACAGGGTGTCCCAGTGTCCACTGGCAAGAAGGAGCACTGTCTATCCCAGGCCTCCCTGCCCTTCTGTCCCAGCAGCAGCCCAGGGAGCTTCCCCTTCCCTTCCAGGAACAGCACAATGAACAGCTCAGTAGGTTTCAGTCACGTGGGCACGGAGACGGGATGGGATAGGGACCACGATCCAGTGCTTTGAGCTTCGCGTCTAAAACACGTGATATGTATTTTAGCAGGTGCTTTCACAAACACTTACTGGGGAAGCAGACGAGGCATAGGAAGCTAATGGCTCTTAGAGCCTGGACTCTGGGTGGCAGAGGGGTTAGGTCAGTCAGGGTTTGGGTAGATCACCTGCTCTCATGGCCTTGGGGAGGAGTGCTCCTCAGGCCACAGGCTTGGCCAGGTGCTCACCCATCACTGATACAAATGCCCTGGGTTTGGACAGGAATGCTCTGGGTCTTGCTCATGCTCATTCCACCTTACCTGCAGGAAGGTGAAGCCCTGTGTTTCCTACCTGATCATCCTAGGACTGGCAGCAATGACAGGGCAAAAGTGTGGCCTTGTCTGGGGCTGGAGGAATGCAAACTGGGAGCCTCCTTACAAATTTCTATTTTGGGAGGAAAGTGTATCATTGGGGAAACAGTCCCGGCTGGACACCTGTCCTGCCCCTCTAGGCTGCATGGCCAAGATCTTTGAACTCACAAGTGGTCCAGCTCCCTGACCCTGAGAGGGTCTCCTGAACCCCAATGCTTGCTTGAGCCAGGTAGGCACTGCAGAGTGCAGAGATGCCAGGCTGGCAGCGCCCACTGCTTGGGAGCAATGCAGCGTGGAGGCAGCCTGTTGGAAATGTGGTCTTGGTTGGGGTGGGGGACAAGGACAGAGCCCTTCAAGTTCCAAGTGCTGGGCCCAAGGGGATGAATGCTAAAAAGAACCTGGCTTGCTACCATCACTCAGTGGGGGCAAGGCATGTGGCTCAGCACAGCTGGGACTCCTGCAGAGAAGGGTAATGGTTAGAGAAGGAGAAGAGGGGTTGGCAATGTCCAAGAGGACAAGAGGGACGCCCGCTCTGCTGCTGTCAAAAGGTACACAAAGGTTTCCATCAGACAGACTCTCTATGTTGGAGAGATTAAGTCACATCTCAGAAAAAAAAAAACACAGCTTCCTCCTTCTCAGAAGCAGGCATATTATTTGGGGTTTTAAAAAGTAGGACATGTATATCTGAGGTTGAAGTTACATGCAAATCCCATCTTGCTCCCACCTAGAGGAAACTGGAATCCTTCAGCCAAGGGTGCCATGAGCCATGAGCCATATATGAGCAGCTGGGCCTACAAGTCCTCACCACACGGCCATGGCAGCATGTCCCCACTGTCCCCGATCTCCACACGTGACTATCCTGTCATGTCACTGGGCTTCCCTGGAAGCTGCAGGTCAGCAGAGGCTTCAGGGATTGCCTTGTCACGGGTCTCAGCATTGCCTGGGCTGCCCCGCATCGACAGCCACAGCACATCTGAAACATACCTGCTTGGATGTTTCAGTCGCTCCCAAGAGAGTCAGGGACACGCCCATAGTGTGACACACTTGCACCATGGCTGTTGACACTGACACTAGCTCACACTAGCTCGCAGGACGATCCAGGCGGTTCCCCCTCTCTGTTCTTGTTGGGATACTCAACTGTTTGTTTTTCCTTCCAAACAATAAAATAAATAGAACACTTGTCTTAAAATGTAACTGAAACTCAAATTTAACAAAATCCTATGATTGTCTGGTAAATGGGCAGTGGTGGCCGCAGGGCTCCTCCAGAGAGGGACGTGGGTATTTGGCACATTAACAACCGCCCCACTCCCTGGCTACCGAGCACACGGCACACAACCTTATCACACGGTTTTGGTCCTTCACTACATACTTATATTAACATCATTTCTTCAGAATAAGTTGTCCAATGCCAAAAAATACTGTTAAGGAAGAAATAAAATAAGGAAAGAAATGAATTAGAAAAAATTACAAGTTATATACAGATTAAGGTAAATTCCATCAGGGAAAGAAATTATGAAATTGGCCCCTATGGGATAATTTAAAGCCCATCCACGCAGAGTAGACACGTCCCAACTGTCCCGAGGGAGTGAGGCATCTGGTCCTGGGGTGTGCTGTCTCTGTTCTTTGCTGTGGCAGGTCCCCTGTGTCCTCCTTCCGTTCCTGACCATGTCTCTCCAGGAATCCACACAAGGACCAGAAGTGGCAGTATGTGGATGATCTGGAGTCTTAGGCACAGTACTGCTCGGTGTTCTGGAATGGCGAGCAGGTGGGTAGGCTGTCCAGTGGCCATGGGGAGGACATCAGACTGCCAGGGCTTAGGGAGGGTAGAATTCTGGATGCCTAGAATTGGCCCAGAGACCCGCCCTCCAGAGAGCAGCAGTCAAGGCCAGCACTGGGGCTGCTGAAGGGGGACCATTAGGTGTCCAGCATGGAAGACCTGAGCCACTGGCTCCCGACTTCCCCATACAATTGGGGGGGTCTTGGGTGGGGACCTGTGGATTCCTCTGCAGGCCACATGGGGCAAGGCAACCTCCCTTTCCTGGCCTCCACAAACCTGCAGCCAGGCACCATGTCCCAGAAGTCCTGTGTAGTCAGCGTCCTATTGAGATGAGTGGCTCCATGCCCCTTATCCTGTGTTGGGCACACTCAGAATCACCTTGGCTTGTACAAACAGGGTCAGAGATAGAAAATTCTCCATTATCTACATTAGAAAGGGCACACCCAAGCAGCGCTCAATGTCCTGGAAGGTATGGGTTTGCCAATAAGCTGAAATTTCAAAGCAATGCAAAATTACTTTTAAAAAACATTTTGCAAGTCATTTCTGATTTTTTAAAAAATACTGTCTATTTTTAAAACGCACATGCTTAAATAGACTCTATAGTCAATAAGATTACCAAAAGGGTTATCCATGTAATTTTCATTATAAAAATCATTTGTGAGGTCTTTCTCCATAGCACTTGCCCGCTTGGTTCTGTTCCCCTCCTTCACACCATGCAGCTGCCCAGATGTGGCCAACTGGCTCCTAGTGGGATAGAGATTCCACCCTTGCCCACTAGTTGGCTGACAGACAGCTCTGTGAGCTGCTCCTGGTGGCCAAGCACTGCACCACTGCAGACCATGTCCTTGAGGCCAGTTCTGAGACGTGGTGAAGGTCAGCGGCTACTCGAGGGACCTTCAGGTTCTGAGTTTCCTTGGAGAAGCTGGACTTGAGCCATGGTGGGTGAGGTTGGAAGCAGAGGTGAGGCCGAGTGAAATGTCAGGAGCTGGTCCCTCCTTCATCTCCTGCAGCTGGTACCCTGGCTTTGGACTCTGGCCCTGGGGCCTCCAGGACCTCAGAGGTGGTTCATGGGGTTAAAGGCTCCAGGCTCTGACGAGGCTCCTGTGATGTTCAACCAGGCATCCAGTGAGCTCTGGGAGGGGGCGTGGAGAGGGGCATCCTCAGACAGGGAGAGCATCATTGCATATGCCTGGTGAGGAGAGGACAGCACACACAGGACAGGTGAGGGGCACCCCAGAGAGCTGTCCCCAGCCTGTCCCCTCCTGCTCCCACCCCACCTCAGCACCACCCAGTCTAGATAGAGAAAGGGAAACAAAGGCTTCAGAGACGCTCAGACTCCTCTGGCTTGGGAGAGGGAGATAGGAGTGTATGAGAGCAGGGTAGACCTGCCCAGAGTGACACCAGGACACAGTGGCCACTCTAGGGGCCTCTGTGCCCACTGGGATCCCTTGCCTTTTGGGGTACCCCTCCCCCGGTTTCTGTGCCTAGTGGCTGGCAGAGACTAATGATCAGTGTCTGCTATAAGAGCATCCTTGCTGGTGAGACTGTTCCTGAGTAGTGGACAGGAGGCCTGGAGCGGGGGCTCCAAACAACTGTGGTGGGCTATAGGAGCAGAGTGAGGAATGTCTCTGAGATGCTGCAACCATAAGGTGATTTGCTGTTTGCTGGCCTCAAGTGATCATGGGGGGCATCCTTCTGCCTCGCTCAGGGCAGGAGGTGACAGAGCTGTGGGCTGTGTGCAGCACAGTATGTGAGTTACAGGTGGGCTAGGGAAGACCAATACAGATCTGTCTACCCTTGAGCAAACACTGGACAGGATTAGTTAAAGACAAAGACAGACATGCAGACGAATCGGGGTGGAAATCTTGAGGTGGTGCTGGGTAGGCTGCTGAGGGTAGACTGAGGGCCAAGCCCCTTTGATTGTCCCAGCAATGGGGTCCAGAATCCTGTGGCCGCTGTCCCTGAGATGTGACACAGAAATTTCCCAGGACAAGCCTGCACCCTCAAGGCCCCTGTGTTAGTTCCAGCTTAGATGCAATGAGCCCAATGGGGACTGTCCCTGAAACAGCAGGGTGGCCACTGATCCTGGTTCAGCCCAGAGGTGCGAACGCCCAGCAAGAGACCCAGAACTGAGCACAGATGTTACCCACTGAGGCTGGGAGAGTTAGCTCATGTTTATCTGTCTCTAACATCCCACCTGCTCTACCAGGCTGCCTCTTTAGACATGTGGGCATGTGGTGCTGTGGATTTGAATGCCCTCCAGCCACAGGGTGGCTGTAGCTGGAAGTGCTCAGGTGTCCTATGGTGAGGGGGCATGGTGGCTGCTTGCTGTCTAAGCCAAGTGGAAGTGGGAGGGGGGGCAAGGGCTCTGCTGGGTACCTACCTGGTTCTTAGCCTGCCTGTACAGGGTTTGTTTTAGAACCTCAGAATCTAAGGTAGAATTAAGCACATCTTTAACTTCAAATGCTTCCTCAGCTGTTCTGCGGAGATCCAGCCCCTTCCCAAAGGTCGGCGTAGGCTCCAAAGCTAACAGACCGCCTCCTCGCTCCTCAACACACCTGCACCAAGGACCAGGGAGAGGCCTGGGGTCAGCTCTTTGGCCACCGGTGGCATCTCTCTAGTGCTTCCTGGCTGTTCCCCGTGCCTGCATGCATGCTGCAGGTTTCCACGAGGTACATGCACAAGGAGACAGACACACTGACACACAGACACCTATACGGGAAGCCACACAGACATAGGCAAGTGGACAGAGAGCAGGAAGGGTGAGTGCGCGCACATATGTCACAGGCAGCAGGCAATCTGGTCTTAGGGATAAAGGGCTGAGAAGGAGGCTTTACTTTTCTGAGGCTCTGGGCCACTTTGGAAGGGCCCTGGCTACCCTACCCACCCCCAGGACCAAGGGGCTGGGGAAGAAATGCTCGCTCCAGAGGGCCAGCCCAGGGCATCTTAAATGCTGGTAGTGCCATTCATTGCTGAAGGTAACTGGTGAACAGTTAGGGCCCAGAGAAATGGCTGTGTCTGCTCAACTTCTAAAATCATGGGTGCTAGGCCACAGCCCTACCGGAGGCTGGGCCCTGCTGCCCCAGGTGGATGTGAACAGCTGTACTGCAGAGCCAAAGACTCTGATTCAGGCTCAGCAGAGCACAGCCGGCCCCTCCTTTTCCCCACTCCAAGCTTCTGGAAGCACACCCAGGGCCCTGGACTCTGGCTAACATCACTCTAGCTTTGAATCCCTGAGGTAGCAGCATTTGCTGGGCAGTGGTGAGGCCCGGGTGGACAAGGTGCCTCCTGAATGATCACCTTGTATTCAGGCCCTCCCACCCAGCCCACACCCTGGCACTTCGCCACCCCCACCTTCGGGTATGGTCAAAGCCCATGGTCAGGGAGTTGGGTGGTTCCTCGTCCTCTTCATCTTCATAGACTCCTTGGGGCTCAGGTGTGGGGGACACTGTGTCCTCCTGCGACTTCCCGGCTAAGCTGTCATCATCCTCGTCGTCGTCGTCCTCCTCCTCCTCCACATCCTCTGGCTTTGCACTGGCTGAGCCTGGGCACGGGGTGCTGCTGTCCAGGTCTTGGATCTCAGGCCTGAAATGATAGGTGGGGAAATTGGCTGTGTTTAGGGGTCTCTTCTCACTGCAGCTCTCTAAAGGTGGCCATCCCCCTTTGCCCTCCCGGCTGGAGTTACAGGTCCAAAGGCAGTGATGGAGAAAAAAGGCAAATACAGAAGAGATGGAGGCACCATGAGGGAGTGATGGGGTTCAGGGTAGGTCCCTGAGGAGTGGATACCAGGCCACTTGGGGGACCAGTGAGAAACATAGGTGTTAGGGAGGAAGCTTCAACCAGGCCTGGAGAGGAGGGGTCCTGCACTGGTGCTGAGGCGGACACTACAGAAAGGATGCCCTTAGGACACTGTCATGGAAAAGTGTTCAGATCCCTTCCTGCCATGGACTCTGGGATCTGCATCTGTGAACACACCTCCCAGCTGGCCACAAGAATCTACGGTTGCAGAACCTGGGAGTGAGGACTGGGCTCAGGCTGCTCTTGCTACCAGGACACACTGCCAGGATAGGCTGACATTGGGGAATGTTGGTCCCAGCTTGCAGCCCAGGCTCTAACTCACAGCTCCTAGGGTCTCTGCAGCCTGCGCAGCTCTCAGACACTCTCCATCCTTGGTCCTCTGTCCTAGGGGTCTGTTGGTTGGTCAGTTGGTCTGTCTGTCACACACACACACACATACACACACAGTGTGTATGGGTGCAATCATGAGGCCAGAGGTCAACTACCCATGTCCTCCTTAGTCACTGTCCACTGTGAGCCTTGGCCTGGGCTCACCTATTTTGCTAGACTGTGTGGCCAGCAAGCCCCAGGGCTATCTGGCCCTGCATCACCAGCATTGGGAATATGGGGTGTTTGTTATCCCATGCTCACTCTTTCTCTTTTTTGTAAGGCTTGAACCCACACCCACAGGCTCACATAGCAAACTCTCTTACCAACTGAGACATGCCCCAATCCTCTGGGCAAAACTGACATTAAAAAAAAAATCTTTTATGTTTGTGTGTTCTTGTGTGTGAATACGCATGTGGGTGCCCCAAGATGTCAAAAGAGGCCATTGAGTCTCCAGGGGCTGGAGTTACAAGTGATAGTGGTTTTTTGGGAAGTCAACGTCAGTCCTCTGGAAGATCAGAAGGAGTCCCGATCCCAGGCAAGACTTTCCCTCTTTGTTTCCTTACTAGGGAGGGTGAGTGAGAGATCTACTTCCTTCAAAGAGCACCACCGGTTTGGCTCATGTTCAATTCAATGGCCATAATCAGTGTGCCAGGAGCTACAGCTATCCTGGCAGGATCCATTCCTGCAAAGGACACAGTGAAACAAATAGTCTTGGATTCCATATCTTGAGTCCTATGCTCTTCCTGCTCTTCACTTTCACTCAGCTCTTGGGGTCTGATGGGCAGTGCCTGTGGTCTTGGGGGAGAGAGCTGTTTGGTCTTTTTCACTGAACATGGCATCTTAATGGGCATTTTAGTGGCAAAGACTGTAGTTGTACAGGCAGCGCTGAACTGGGGAGATTCTATTGCAGTGCCCCGTAGATTCCACCCATGACACTGCCTCCTGCCATGCCCTCCAGGACAAGTAGAATTCTGACAGGCTTTGAGGGAGCTCCCTATGTCCCTGGCTTCTAAGTCACTTATGTTGGGGGCCAGCCAAGAATATGTCAAGTTCATCTCCTGGCACTGAAAGCTCTATGCCAGGTGGGGTCTGGGTCTTATCACCCTATAGTTGCAGTGTGAGAGAATTCAGTCCTTACAGTTCTGAAGACAGGAAGAGAAAGTGTGGGCAGAGCCCAGCCTGGCCCTGGGTCACTCTCACCAGGTGTCTGGTGAGGGTAAGCTCCACTTGCTGGCTGGTCTTGGGCCAGGCTAGAGGAACTCTGCTGCTTGGGAGCAGAGACCACATTCTTTCTTCTCGCATGCCCACTCTCTAGTATATGTAGTCCAGCAGGGACATCCAGGCCCTGGCAGGCCGGTGTCAGCTTCTGGTAGGAGGGCAGCTTCTCTGGTGGGGACGGGAAAGCTGCCCTAGACAGGTGTGCTAGCATCCTGATTGACATGGCTCATAGCAGCAGGAATGGACAGCCCTCGACACGGGGAAGTAAAAGGCTGAGGTCAGGAGGCAGCACAGCTGGTCCCTGGGGATTCTGAGGGAGAAGCTGGTGTGTCCCACAGTCCACCTTTATCTTCTCATGCTGTGTGTGGGGCGTGTGCGGAAGTATCCTCACCATCCAGTAGGACTTGCCATAACTCTGTCACCTTCAGAGAGACCCTGACTCTAGTTGCCATCTGAGACATGGGGTTAGGATTTCATGGATGATATCTGGGGACACAGTTCTGCACATGAACATTCCTTTCTCTTGGCCTGGCAGGCACTAGGTTCTCACTGATCACTAAAGGAAGTACTAAATAGTAAAAGATGCCCAGATAATGTGGCTACCAGCCCCAGCTGTGTCTGCTCTTCTCCCCACCAGATTTCCAAGTAACGGCAACCTCACAATGGCTGGCTCTCACGACAGTAGTGGTGACATGGGTAACCTTCCTTTGCCTCATGACAAAGCTAGATGGACCTTGGAGGCCTCACTTAAACAAAATGGGATGGGTTTGGAAGGGAGCTGGCCTGTCCAGGCCCAGCTATGTTGTCAGCAGTGTTGAATATGAGAGAAGAGTTGCTTGGAGCTCTGTCATGATGTGGTTAGGGTTACGTATGTACAGCGTCTCCTCTGCCTTCCACAAATGTCTCTTGTGCTGCTGCCATGGTAAGGGTCCTCTGGCCTGCTGCTATGGCTCAGAGCATGGGAGTCTTGTAGCCTTCTGGGTGCCCAGGCCCTGGCAGCCCAGCCGCACCTGGCACTGGTCTAGTCTTTATTGTTCTTTGAGTGGTTCTTCCTGGGGGCCTGAAGAAGCCACGCTTCGAGCTAGTCTCCAGCGTGGGCGGGAGAAGGCCTGGTGTGGAGGCACCCCTCACACACAGCTTGCTCCGAACGGGATCATCAAACGGCCGGCAGGGCCAGGTTCCTTTCAGAGCACTGTGCCTAAAGCCAGGGTGGGCATGCCAGGGTGGGCATGCCAGGGCACTCGGGCTGTGGCCTGGGCTCTATTGCACCATCAGGGATCCCCAGTAAGACCACAGGATTGAGCAGAAACAGAGCTCAGGGCACCATTCCTGATGGTCTCCCCAAAGCACCGAGACAAGGAAGAGGCAGCCTGCCTTGGAGCTGTGGACAGGTGATTGAGGGAACAAGATCCTGGGGACCCCTCTCCCATCACTTCCTCAAAATGGATGGGAGCAAGCTGGGCACAGAGCTCTGGCCCAGGATGGCTCATGCGATAGAGGCTGAGTCCTGGCTCTAGGTTCTGGACCAGTTTTGGGCTACAGTGAGGCACCCCACTTCCACAGGCCTCCGGCTCTCTTAGAGAACTTCTGTTTCTCAATGATTTCTCTATCAGTTTGACTTCCTTAGGTACGGAGGGGTCCTTACAGAAGGGAGAGCCCCCAGGTAAGGCTGGGCTGTTAAGTTTCAGAGAACACCTCCACAACCTGGCTGAATTCTGCAGTCTCCTCTCTCTGTCTGTTTCTGTCTCTCTCTGTCTCTCTTTCTCTGGCTTGTGTGTGTGTCAAGGGGCAATACTCTTGTCTGAAAAAGAGTGCCTGGATTAAACACACAGTGGGGTTGCCACTCAGCCCTGCGCTGGCATCTGAGAGCAAATGCCCATTATCTCACAGGGTGCTTGTTCTCATCCTCCCTTAGCGGAAAAGCTGCGGCCGGTGTGCCCACGTGAAGGCTGGCGAGGACGACTCTTCTTGTTTCTATCAACCGAGACTGGGACCTCCTCCCTATGGGGCCTCGTGCCTGACCCAGGGGTGGGGATATGCAGCTCGGGCAAGGGCACCGGACGGAGCAGCAGAGTCTAGACCTTCCCCGGACTGGCTTGTTTCTTACCGTTTGTCCATCCGAGTGGAGGCCTGGTTCATCTCACTGTTGGCGATGAAGTTTCGGATCTCGGAGAAGTAGGAATCTTCCTTCTCATCTAAAAGTGCGTGGTTGTCGGATTCGGACGTGGGGGAGGAGGCACTGGTGCCCAGGTGGTTCGTGAGCACCCCAGAGTGCTGGCTCACTGTGGACGGGGCGAGTGTCAGGGACATTCCTGGGTGCACCCGGCCCTCAGAGCCAGATCACCTCGGGGGTGGTCTCAGGGAACCGTTTCTTAAAAGCTGTTTGAGGGGTGAAGCTGCCCGGGGCCCTCCTCCGCCCTGCGCCCCGCCCCACGCCCCGCCCACCTGGCGCGCCCTCGTGCTCGTGCTTCTTCAGGTGCCGGTCCAGGTTGGTCTGCTGCCCGAAGCAGCGGTTGCATAGGTGGCACTTGAACGGCTTCTCCTTGTTGTGGATGTTCCTCACGTGCCGCTGCAGGTTGGAGGAGATGCTGAATGACCGGTCACAGTACTTGCACCTGGAAAACAGGCGCACCTTGCCTCAGAGGAGACGAGATCGCGTGTGGTGGGAGAGGGTCGGACCTCCATGGCAGCTGTGGGGTCCGGAGGCCACATGGCTACCCAGTGGGAGAGACCAGACACGTTCCAGGGTCGCTGTCCCTAGGCCCTGTTTAAATTGTCCCTGAGCTGGTGGAGGGAGTAAGATGCTGAGATTCAGTGTGAGGTGACATTTGCCAGGCAGCCTGGAGAGGGCAGCCTTGAGCCATAAAAAGCAGAGCGCTAATCCGGCTGGTTACCTCCTTCTCTGGAAGGAAAACCTGGCTCTGGCTCCCATCTCACTTGGGGACTCAGGATGACTACTGAATGCTCTTAGTAGGCCTGAAAGCTAGGTGGGGGCTTTTGGCCTTGTGGCCTTGACGCTGAGGCCGGCTAGGAGCCATGTTGAGCCCTTCAAGGTACCACCAGCTCCTAGGTTGACCACACACTCAGAAATCAGAAAAAAAAAAGGCAGCACCCAGCATGAATTTTATCAGAAAGCTTGGCACAGTTAGAAGCTGAGAGCAGGTAGCGAAAGCAGGGAGGGATTGGTTGGGGCGGGGGGAAGGACCTTCTGAGCTCTGCAGC
The DNA here is from genome assembly GCA_028658305.1 of Pachyuromys duprasi. NCBI lineage: Eukaryota > Metazoa > Chordata > Mammalia > Rodentia > Muridae > Pachyuromys > Pachyuromys duprasi. The sequence continues at coordinate 123,138,990 of CM053763.1, forward strand.
ATACATAAAATGCCTGCAAGACGAGCAAGCCCTGCATTGTGGGGCGCCGGGGTGTACACTGGCTGCAGGCCTTCCCGAGGGCCTGTGCACACGCAGATCCTGCAGCAGGGACTCAGAGCCAAAGTACGTGTGTGTGCATGCAATATGTATGCATAAGTGCATGTGTGTGTTCATATGAGCACATACATGTGACAGAGGACAGCAGACTTAAGAATGCCTTTTGGGTGCTTATCTGGGTCTTGGGAGGCACACAGCACGACTGTATACTTGTATACATGTTTGGGAAGTGAGTCCAGCCAGGTGACTGCAGTACACAGGCTTTCAGTGCCGTGAGGCAGGCTGTGATGTCAGCTTCAGTGAGGGCAAACACGGGGGGCTTTTTTTCCACCCACTGTTCTAAATACAGCAGCTCTGCATTCCTAGGGGCCCTACCCCACTGCGATTTAGGGCTGGTGGCTTGTCCAGTGTGGCACGCAGGTCACGAGTCTTTGTCATGTGGCTGAGGACGTGCCTGAGGGGACACCAGGGACACAGCCAGGAGGGGCATCGCGCTGTCCAGTACAGGAGGGGCCAGGCCCAGAGACTGACACTGCCCAGAGACTGACACTGGAGGTCTACATGGGCCTGCCCAGGGTGTCTAAAGGACATGGCCATGTTCTCCTGCAGGGTGTGTCTGTCTGAGCTTCTGTCCCTGCTGAGTCCAGAATCCTCTGGGCTTGCAGTTACTAACTTCGCCCCTGGACTCTCAGAGCCTGCAAGGCCTCTGGATACCTGGTAAAGGGGGGCTGATCTGAGTGCTCCCCCTTGCCCAGGCTTCTTACCCTGTTACCTTCCATTCTGCAGCCTTGTCTGGGCTCCACTATCTCACCGGCCTTTTCAGCCCAGGTCTGGGCCTCTGCTTAGGTAGTCCTGAGTGGCCTCAGGGCACAGGGCTGTCCTCGGTCACAGCACCAACTTTCCTCCCACAGCAGGGGGGGGGCTCACCTGACTACCTGCAGGGCACGCCCTGGAGGTGTCACTGGCGGTTTTCCAGGCCTGAGCAACCACAGGCCTCGCCCTGCATGCTCTGCAGCCCCCAATGGATACTACGGTTCAGAAGGACTCTCGCCTCTCACCTGCACTCCTCACACACCCTAAAACACAGAGGCACCTTGAAGGAGCCAGGCTTAGGTCTTCCTACTCTTTGGGGGCAACTGCTCAGGAAGGGAACACTTGATCTACATCTGCAGTGTAAAGCCAAGGTTAAGCTGCCCATGGGGCTGGGCATGAGAGTTCTCTGTAGACCACAGGTCAGCTAGCCAGCTCAAGCCTGCCTGTCCACTTGACGCTCCTTCATACAGTTCCTTTCCTTTCTGTTTTGGCTCCTCAGGAAATACAGAGACCATTTTACACCCCCACCCCACCCGAACCCACTCTGGCATAGCTCCTAAGCATGAGGATGCTGGGATGAAGTGGAGTCCAGAGGGCAGAGCTCCTGTGTGCAGAACTCTGGAGCCAGGACGGGCTGCAGCATCTGTCTGCTAGCGGGGTGCTGAATGTAGCCTCTCCTTGTTCTGATTTTAATAAATGGCCCAGGCAGAGACGTCCACTTGAAATTTAGGGGAGCAAAGAGCCCAGGGCCCTGAGGGAGCAGAGTTCAGCCAGCAGTTGGGAAATTTACAGCTGTGCTGCATAAAGCAACACACCATTTTGCTCACAGAAAGGAGAGGGCACGGGAGGACCTTGCTGTGACCATGTGTGTGGCAGAGTAGTGAGGGGTGCGCAAGGCGGGAGAGGGCAAAATCAGGCCCCTCAGCCCTGTGCCATCATTTTAAAGTGAGGATAGACAGCAGAGGGTTAAAGAAGACTTGGCAGGCGATGAAGACGGCAGGGCTCGCACACTTTAGCTCAGGGTACAGTCCCTTCATTCTCAGGGTACAGTCCCTTCATTCTCAATTCGTAATTTGACTAGACTGACTGTAGCCAGAAAATTCCAGGGACCCTCCTGTCACTGCCCTGCCGGCACTGGGATTACAGGGGACACCGCCATGCTCAGCTTTTCTGTGGGTGCCTGCGATCTGAATGCAGGTTCCTGTGCTTTCAAGGCCATCTTTCCCTGCTGCAGCCCAAGTTCCAAAAAACCTACATACTGAAGTTTTAGATGTCCTTAGGTATGTGATCTCCAACTTCAGGCAAAGATTCCAAAGCCAGGCGAAGCTGAGTGCTACGGACTGTGTCTGGCTGGAATGTGGGAAAGCTGCCCCTGGAGAAAGCAGAGGCCACCCCATGTGAGGACTCAGAGATGTGTGGGACTCAGAGATGTGTGAAACAGAGAAATTTCCGACGGCTTCCTGGTCACTCGAGGCAACCCTCTTCGTCTTTTTTTTTTTTTTTTTTGGAGGTTCCCTGAAGATACACACCCACATGGGCATGTGTGCTGACACTGAGGTGGGATCATACCTGGGGTAGGGGTCCAGCATCCTTGGCAGACCTATGCCCTGTGCAGTGGACTTCTAGGATGGGCTATGCATTCGCTAGTTCCAACTTAAACGCCTTCCAGCTATCAAAGAAAGACCAAAGTCCCCAGCACTGTCGGGAGGCACGCTGCACACTTCAACCCCCCTGGCGGAGGCCTGCCTCCAGCCAGATAAAGTCAGGATTTGCAACACAAACTTGCAAAGCAATTATTGTTACCAAAGACGAAACTCGCAGATTGGAGAGAGCAAAAGAAATCAATGATAATTAAATTCTTCTATAAACACGGCCCTACCCTCTGGGGGCCCTTAGCACGACTTGCTGTCCAGGAGTCGGCTCTCATTACAGAAAAAACACAGGGCTCGTTTTCTGGGCGAGGACCAGACCAAATAAATCTTTCTGTTGCTTGCCTTTGTTAAGTTGTAAGTCACTATTTTCAGAGAGCAGACAAGGGGGGCTGAGTGTCAGGGAGGGCTGCGGGCACAGGACGCAGAACTAGAAAGAGCTGTCGTTGACTCTGTGAGTACAGACTTTGGCCGGTGGCCGCCAGAGATCACACCCCACGTGCACCCACATGGGACCCCTTTCTCAGGGAAGGGCACACAGGTGAGTCGGCAGGGCTCTGTCATCATGTGGCTACTTCCTGGTGACACAGCTCTGCATGGACACAACACAGGAGTCTGATGCCATCGCTCTAAAACCAAGCCAGACTCTTTCCCAAAGCCTCCGCCAGCCAGACACACCCCAGAATGTGTTGCTAAACTGGTCCTGGCAGAGAAGTGGTCATTTCCCTGTTTGTCTCAGGGTGACAATTGCCTGAGTCCTGTTTTAAAAGGCCTACTCCCTGACTGGGAGCAAGGGGTAAGAAAAAACAAAACATCATCCTCGGCCCTTCTTGTGCAAAAAACAAAGGCTCAAGGACAGAGAAGACAGGGACCCGGAGCCAGAAGAGTTAGCAAAGGAGGCCATCAGTCCCAGCCCTTGGAGAACCTCAGGACATGTCTGAGCTGTAGGGCCTCATTTTTGAAGTAGGGACACGAAGATTTACTGGGAGGCTGTCCCATGTCACACAATGACAAATCCCAAGCTACCATGTGACACAGACACTTTCCCACTCAGGGAATCAAGGGCTCCCTCTATTAAGTGCTCATACTCAGGAAGGGGTGGCTATGGTGAACACAACAGGGACAGGACTGGCTGGCTAAGGTTCTCCCAGAGGCCTGTAGAGACCCCAGCTTCAAGTCATACCCTTCCTGATTCTGATTGCTTGCCCTGACTTACACTTCCGCTGGTGGAGAAGTCAGGTTCTCTCACACCCTCTCCTGGGAGCATGGAAGGAGCCTCCCGTAAATCTCCTGGGTCTGCCTTATCCTTACACTAGGCTGGAAGGTAGTGGGCCAAGAGACAGAGGCAGTGCACGTAAGAGCCAGATCTATGGCTCCTATCCATTGTCCTCCTGTTACCCACAGCCCTGTGGGCAAATCTGAATGTAGGTGTTTGCTCGAAAAAAGGGAACTAAGCCTATGGAGGCAGGCAGGGAAAACCCTTCTGTTACTAACACTCTGTGGCCCTTACCTGTATGGTTGTTCCCCAGTGTGCGTCCTCAGATGTCTTGTGAGATTTGCAGATCTGGGGAAGATCTTGCCACAGTACCTGGGGCAGAGGGAAGCGAGGTGGGAGAGACATTAGGGTGGTCCACATTGCCCTTTTCCAAATTTCTCTTCATCCAGAGCCCAGCTCAGAGGCCTTACACTGGGGCAGGACCTGCCTGCCATGCTAGCATCCAAGCCCACAGGCTCCGAGCAGAGGGACCAGCATCAGCGTCTCAGTCTGGAGCCGTTATGGCTGCGATCAGCCACAGAGCCTGGGAGTACATCCTCCCAACACCTGACCAACTGCAGAAACTGCAGCCCTGGGTTCACCATCCTTCCTAGTGCTCTGGTTCTAAATTCTGGCTGGCTCTTCTCCCCTGACCTCTGAACTCAGCTAAGTTACAATGTTGGACTCAGATGGCACAGCACAGAGGATGGGTTTAGAAGCCTACCCACGTTACTCATGTGCAGAACATGATGTCCAGGAGACAGCGGGCCATTTCACCAGCTACTCTGCGCTTTTCCAGAGGCGAGTTCACAGCCACCGGTGTGTGTGGCCCCTTCCCACCAGCACCTGAGGACCATGTGGTGCCTCACCTGCATGTGTACCTCTCCTTGCCCTTCCTGAGGATGGGATCCGAGAGCGTTGGGGGTGGGGACCGGAAGTTGAAAGGGTGGTGAGGCAGGGGCTGCAGAGAGCTGCCTGAGTCGGCCTTCATGGCTGCAAAGCTCTCCAGCTTCTCTGTCATGGTTTCTATGGCTGACATCTGCAGGCACGGAGAGGACAGAGATCAATGACAGCATAGTTGTCACCTGTCCTCAGAGCGCGCACACCAGGGGATCTTGGGGCTAATCATCTCAGCAACCCTCAGACAGCCATTGGAACCAGGGCCAGAGCTTACTCTGCCCTGTCTGTAGAACCAAAGCTATCGTCTGGAGTCTTCTGGAATGGTTCTTTCGACCTAGTAGGCAGGATTGGATGAGAACTCCAGGCTCCATTGAGGCATAAGGCTTGGCTAACAGGGCACTGACCGAGGAGCTGCACCTCTCCCTCCTGTCCTATGGGCCAAGGGAGGCTGAGGCAAGGGCCAGCAGAATAGAGGAGTTAAAGGAACACGGGGAACAATTTCCTGACCCCTGCTATAAGTCATTAGAAGGTGACCTGTGGGTCTGGTCCTCAGGAGGTGCTAACATGCCTCTGCTAAACATCTATCCCGGATATGGGGATTTGTCTGGCAGACCACAGAGATGGCTGGTGAGGAGGGTAGGCAAAGGAAGACAGAAGTGGGACAGGTACAGGTGAAGATGTAGAGGGAAAAGGTCCAGCCTCTCAAAGCGCTGTGGATGTTGGGGAAAATGGCCTAGTTGTGGACCCCATGCCATCACCTGAGCATGGGTGAGACCTCATGGAGGCTCCTTGTTTAGGGCCAGCTACCTCTGGGGAGTGTTTATTGCTTAGTGCTAGGTGCTTGTTCACAGATGTCAGAATTTGTGACCCAACTGCCTGTGGATGAACAAAGGCAGCACAGCACATGACTCCAGCCACCCAGCCCTTGGCACCTTGTTGGAATGCCCAAAGCATCTTTATGGGCTGTTTGCTGGGCACTGACATCAGGGAACAGAGGGCTTTGTACTACTGCTACTTGGAAGCCTCCTAACACAGTGACGGAGACATTTGGTATCTGGGGAAACACCAGCAGGGAACAGAAACCCATAGAAAGCAGCTGGTGAGTGGATACTATGCCCAGCCATAATGGCGAGGCCTCCCCTTGGCCGCTGGACATCTCTGCGCAGGCTGCGGAGATCCAGGGTTTGCCCTGTTGAGATGGGACCAACACACAACCCTATCAGAACATGCCACGCCCACCCTTTGCAGCCCATGCTCACTGGTGCCCTACTCTCTAGGCTGCCAGCAGCCCCTCTAGAGTCTTTTCCAAGGCCTGAAAGACAGGTCCTCAGGGTGACACAGAGGTCCTTGGCACAGAGATAACTGCCTGCCTCCCAGAGGTCTTAATGATGGCCTGTGAACATGGGGCCTCCTTGAGGTTCCCAGGCTTGGTGAGGGCCTTTCTGTCTGCACCCTGTAAGTCTCAGGCCTAGGAGGACTTGGTGATAGCAATGGGGCTGGGCACCAGAGCGTGCGGCTTATTTTGTGTCCCTACCTAGAAGTGATGGCCACTTTGTGGCTACCAGGCTTTCTTAGTGACAGCCAGCCTAGCCTCAGGCCATTTACTCTCTGCCTCTTCATCCTGGCTCTGGGCCATAGGGCAGGCAGAGGAGGTAGGCCCTCGGGAGCGGTGGGCAGAAAGGACAATGGGCAGCCGGCCCCCCACAGGCCTCTCTTCCTCAGGCCGGGTGGGTCCTGCCTGCCTGGTCTGCCCTACCCCATCAGACATTCCCGTGAGCTCCTAGCACAAACACAAACACCGGATGTGCCTGGCTGGCTTGTCGACTCTTTCCAGCCGACCCTGGGAAAATTGGGGGAAGCTATTAAGCAAACTCTGAGGCCCAGTGGAACAATGGGAGGCTCTAAGTTTAGCTGTGAACTCAGCCAGGGCACAGGTTTCACATACTAGGGCCTACCCAAGGCGGGAAGCTCAGACAAGAACAATGCCCTGTGCGGGGCTTTTGGCCTGAAGATTCTCTGGTGGTGAGGGAGGCTTAAGGGCTATGGCCTGCATCTCATAGGAGGGGACCAGGCCTCATGCAATGGAGACAGTGGTACAGGACACCTGGAGGACTTTACCCTGGGCTGTGCCCTTCTCCAGGGAGCATGTGGGCTGGGGGCACAGACGGGTCACTGCCAGGCTGGAGAGGCCTATACTCCACTTGCAGACTGCTCTTTCCTGCTCTGACTTCCCCGCACTGCCTCCCTCCATGAAGAGCAGTTCTCCCTCCGGTCCTTTCACTGAAACACGCTAAGGTTGCACCCACCCCGGGAACACTAGCCTCAGCACCTCTTTCCTTATGTCCGAGACTCTGCTGCTCTTGCCATCTGTACCTGCTGTCCATCCCTTCCTGGGGCCCAGGGCCCTCCCAAGCATGGGGTTCCTTTGGGCAAGAGGCCCCTAGGCAGACTCAGGGGATCCTTTTTGAGAGCCGACCATTCTCTATGCTCTCCAGCTCCACAGTGACCCACTGGATGTATCTCAGAACATCCCCTCAGCCTCTTGGGAGCCAGAAACCCGAGGTCCAGAGCCTGTTCTCACGGGGTCTCTAACTGCACCTCTCTCAGATGCCCACTGCGGCTGTTACCTGGGGGTGGAAGAGCAGGGGGGACGGCCGCAGGTACTTCTCTTTCAGGACTCCCACAGGGTCGGTCACCTTCCGCTTTTCTACCCTGCTGGACAGCAACACAGAGGGTTACATACCCCACGGAGCCACTGCTCCTCAGCGACATGCCTGTGCCAGACCCATCGTGAGGCTGCCTGGAGGTGGCAACAGGGCTACCCAGCCAACTCCTACCTGAATTCCAGCGGGCCTGCATCCAGGACAGTGGGGGCAAGGCCCACCTGCTCACCTGCTCAGACTCCCCAGTTTTCCCAGCTGCCCCATTACTTACTCAGTGGTTCCTTTACACACTCCTCATCTCTTTTGTGCTCCCCTGACCCCCCATCTCCCCTCAAACAGCTGTCACTTCTTGTGCATGTTGGAACATCTCATGCTGGAGTCCAGAATGTTCTCTGAAGGCTTCATGTGCACCAGCTTCCCTCTCACTGGTTTGCACACTCTCAAGTTACACTGTACACTCCAGGTCCTTGCAGCCTACATCCCAAATCCCCTGTCCCTGCTGGTCACTAGCATAGTGCACTTTGCCTATTTGTGCTGACAAACACGAGCAGCAAACAGTTTTCTGTCCTGAGAAAGTTACCAGAGGCTCCCTATAGCCACCAGACAGGTTGTGCCTGGAAACCTTCAATGGCTACTGAAGATTGCAATTCTAGAATCTTCCTCAAGTACCAGTGACACTGTTAAACAAATCTCCAGGCAGGGCAGCTGGCAGCCAGGTCTTTCTTTTGCCCCCATGGTTCTCAGCAAAGGCTGTACTTCCTTGTCTCAGGTCTTAGTGGAGAAGTCCCCTCTTGCTCCCAAAGACACCAGAACAGAACAAGCTCTTCCTGAGTCGCTCACCTGCATCCCACCTGGGCCCTGGCCTTGATTCATTTTTCTCCTTCTACCAGGTGAAGCCTCTGTTTCCCTGCCTTCCAGGGAACAGCAGGAGAGGCAAAGGGCCTGCCAGAGGGGCACAGGAGGCCAACACAGCAGCTCTGGGGTCCCAGAGGGGACTCAATTCCCGTTCCAGAGACAGTGAGGAAGTCAAGGCAAAGAACTGGAGTGGCTCTAGGAAGGGCTTTGGGAAGGGGTGAAATGAACGCCAAGGCACTTGGCTCTTGGCAGAAGTCGTCAGCCCTGAGCTTCACTCAGGCAAGGGCCTGCTTGCTGCAGGGAGAGATCTCTCATGGCAGATGTCAGCCTTTCAGTCATCTTGAGATGGTGGTGCTGGCAGAGAAAGGGACCCAAGTAGCAGGAGGAGGGGACTGAGGATTGACAGGAGATGACAGCTGAGTAGCTGTGGGTCTCCCCTGTGGCAGCTCAGGACCTTCCTTAAAGTCTGGCTGCCCTCTGCCCTGTGTTTTCACCTGGAGGGGATTCTGAAAACGCTTATTTGTCCTCGGTGACAGGACCGACTTTGCAGAGCATCTGCACTGAGGTGCTTTGCTGCTGTTTCATTCGCACCTGTCTATCTACAGAGGCTTGTCCAGTCAGCCCTCCGGTGGCCACAGATCTCAGGTCCTAAGGACAAACCTTCAGCCTAGCCTTTGGCCATCATGAGGAGAATAGAAAGCTCTGGGGTCCTGCGGTCAGTTCCCATGATTCTCATCTCTTAGACCAGCCATGGAGTCCTTGCAGCTTACAGGGAAATGTATGAAGGTCTAACCAGTTTGGCAGAAGGGGCAGGCAGGGGCAGAAGGAAGGAGCAGGAGGAGGCTTAGGTAGAGCTCCCTCTGTCACAGAGTCTAAATGGAAGGCTCTATTGGTCTCCAAGTGCCTGCCTACGGTCTGCAGGAGCCCATGGTGCAGCTTGTGCCCTTTGCCCTGGCTCCGTGTGGTCCTGGCCACTACTCCCTCCTCCTTCCCCCATGTAAGCTGGAGGAGGCACACTGTCTAAGAAACACCTGATAGATATCTTTCTTGTTTCCTGGGACTTGGAAGCCGGACTCCAACAGAAAACAGAAGCACAGTCTGGGTGGAGAAGGTGAGCACCTGCGGGTGGAGGTGGCCATGCTGTCTGTGGCAGCTGCCCAGTCTGCCTCACAACTTTATCTCCTGAGATCCTCCTTTCCTCCTTCAGAGCTATGGGTCCATCCTGACCCACACACCATGCTCAACTCAGTGGGCAGTGGCACACAGGCCTGGTCCCTGCGCATCTCTTGATGCATGCCCACACCTGTGCACAATGTGCCTGGCAAAGCAGGGTCAGTGTCAAATGCACAACCCTCTGCTAGGACTGCTCACTTCTTACTCCCTATGACTCCCTCACATGGCACAGTAGATGGCATAGGCTGGCAGGTGTAGGGGTCCAAACATGGAATCCGACCCTGCTTTCCAAGCCCGTCCTTCTCTTTGGGAGGTTCAACACCTTTCCATTAATCAGAGTAGACTCAGACTTGCCCTTCAGTGGACCCAGAATCTGGGAGGCAAGAATTCCACTCTGCGAGGGACCAGCAATCCCCTTGATTTGCTCTGGTCTTCCAGGGGCCCCTAGTGTGGCTCCAGGGTAGGGCAGTCTCAGGAGAGCAGGGGATAGAACAAGTGATCAAGGTAGAGTAGGTTGCAGTGACCTTTGTGGGGGGCAGAGATTTGTTCCAGAAAAGACAACTGATGGTGGAGAGGCTTTGGAGGTTCTGATGGAGAGGCTCAAGGGAGACTGGAAGATGCCTGAGTTGTAATCAGTGCAAGGCAACCACACAGGTCCGGGAAATGGGATCCTGCCCTTCCTAGCAAGGGTCCACCGGAGGGGGCATGGGACCCCCATGGGCTGAGGCACCTCTCCGATGCCAGCAAACGTGCATAGCAGAACCTTGAGTTAGGAAGTTGAGAGAGAAGGAGTTAGAAACAGTGCCCCTGCCTAACTCCATGGATGTGGGCCCCTGGGGATAGTGAGTGAGGGCAGACCATGTTAATACCTGTAAATGGGGTCCATGAAGAAGGGCGAGGGCTTGGCGTAGTGCAGGGAGGGCTGTTGGGGCAGCTGTGCCGGGCACACCTTAGGCAGCCCCTCCCCGACCCCCGGCTTCCGGTCACCGTAGATGTGGTTCTTCCGGGGCTCACGGCTGCCCCCGTTCTGGCTGGCCCGGGCCCTGCTGCCGATGCTCAGGTCCAGCGGCTGCTCCTCGCCAGATGAGGGGACCAGGGGGACTTTGGGTGTGAGCAGGGCAGGTTTGGCCTCTTTTGGTTTGGTGGTGAGGTCGAAGGGGCACTCAGCACTGGGCCCGCCCACCTTGAGGGCATCCCGGGGTGACTTTGGCTCAGCCTTGACCAGCAAGTTGTGGGCGAGGGCTCGGTCCGTAAAGGGGTAGAGAGAGTGGGGGAAGTTGGGCAGGAACTGGAAGGGGAACACGGAGTGGTAGGGTAGCGAGCCCAGCTTCTTCTCCTGCATGCTCATGAAGCCGGGGCCAAAGTACTTCTCCGCAATGGATGCAATGGCTTTGATGGAGTCGCCGGCAGCTCCCGAGGCTGTCAGCAGCTGTTCCTCAGGTGGCGGGAAAAATGAATGCTGTGAATAGAAGGCCGGCACCTCTGCCACACTGTTCATGGCCCCCGGGGCCACGGAGCCAGCCCCAAACTCAGGTTTGCTCTCTGCTGGCTTGCCCTTGTCCTTGCCCTTGTCTCGGTCACTGTCCACGTCGCTGTCCAGGTCTGAGCCTGTGCCCGTGGTGGTGTCCAAGTCTGTCCCTGTCGTAGTGTTGATATCCTCAAAGTCACTGCCATCGGACATGTCAGGGCTCCTGGTCTTGACTTTCTCCACGTACGTATCGTCCAAGCGGCCATCGAATTTCTCCTCTGGCCCAGCGGCCACTGTGGGTCCCTGGCTGCTGTTGCTGACCGCAGAGACAAGGGGCAGGGCTGGGTTTCCCAGCGGGCTGGGGAGCTTGGCATCCTGCGCATGGTTCAGGGGGCTCTTAAGCAGTGGCGTGGGAGGTAGCAGAGGTGGCCGTGGGTACAAGGACGGAGGAAAGATGCCTGGGAAGCCTGGAGTGAGAGTGGGGAAGGCCGGAGGGGCAGCCGAGAAGGACAGGCTCCCGGGATGAGGTCTGGAGGGGAAGTACTCATTGAAGCCTAGGCCCCCGTGGTTGAGGGCAGGGGAGGGTTTTGTCTTGTCCATCATGGAGCTGGGGGTCAGGGGCAGGCCCGGCGTGAAGATGCCACCTGGCGTGTAATGGTTCTTGCCCTCGCAGAAGCGCCGGTGCTTGTTGAGGGAGGAGGTGGTGCTGAACATCTGCCCACAGTCCTTGCACTTGATCTGCGTTCGGCAGTCGGCGTGCATCCGCTTGTGCCGGCACAGGTTGGAGAACTGCGTGTACGACTTGTGGCAGACCTCACCTAAAACAGACGCAGAGTGAGACCCCCAGGAGCCACCGGTACAGAGGAAGGCTGGGGTGCAGGTGCCCCACCCTGAGGCCGGCCTCCAGAGACTAGCCTGGACTCCCTGGGGTCCTGGCCCAGGGGACCATGGTGCCTCGGCCTTCTGTGGTGAGAAGCCTGGCGTCCTTACTGGTTGCTGATTCTCACCCTGGAGTATGACTAATGCCTACACTAAGCTCGGGAAGCCTCTGGGAAGGCTGTCTGTGGTCGAAGCTGCTGAGGGCAGAGCAAGGACCACACCAGAGTCTCACTGGGGCTGCGAGATGGCTAGCTCACAATATCCACATGACTCGCCTCAAGGTGAAGAAAGGAGGAGATATACCTGTGTACATTACACATTCCTCCACACACCCTATTTAACTTCATCTTTCTCCCCTCAGTGACACACACACACTGACACTGACATATACATACCGCACTCTCACACACAGACAGACAGATGCATGTGTGCATGCATGCACACACACAGTCACTCTGTGACTCTTCCCACAGCACAGTTTGCTCTCTGCGGCATGGTGGAAACAGTGGTTCTAGCCTGCCTCTTGCTCTTCTGCCCTCAACAAATCATGATCTGCCACTTCATCTGCTGTGCCTTTCCTCTGAGACTATCACCATTTGAAGCTCAATATCTATTTATCCGAAGCCCCTGCCCTCCTGCTCCTCATGGCAGGGCATCTTCTGGCTCAAAGGAGACAAATTTTGCTTCATTTAATCAAATCTTCCCTTTTGGGGAATACTATTCCATGAGGAGGCGCCACATTTAGGTGATCTATAAATAACCTTCCCTGGTTATTTTTAACACATAACACCTGGTTGTTCACAGGGAACCTCAAGGCAGATCTCAAGATCAGGTTACCTAGGCAGACCAGACAAGGAACCCCTGAGATTCCTGTTGTGTTCTTAGGCCTCCCGGGGACCCTGGTGGCACCCAGATATCACCCACTGCCATTATAAGCAAGACCCACACTCAGGGCCTTCTGGGGCAGAGGGGCCTTTGTTAACGACCCGTTACTCATCCCGGGCAGGGGGCTCTGGGGTTACAGAGACACTGGGTGGGCCCCAGAAAGGGTGGGTCCTGGGTATTGAGAGTGGCTGCCAGCCAGCTCAGAGCTGTTCAAAGAAGGTGGCCGTTTTAGGAATGGGGAGGAAGTCCTAGCTGCTATGTTATGCTGGCTATGAGGTGCAGAGCTGATGAACCTCAAGAGCAGGAAGGGACCCTGGGCCCTTGACCTCTAGATATGTGTGTAGGTATGCACGAACACAGACACACATGTGCACGCGCGCATGCACATACACACACACACAGGCGCGAGCGTGTGTGTGTGTGTGTGTCGCGCCTGTGTGTGTGTGTGTGTGTGTATGTGTGTGTGTATGTGTGTGTGTGGTAATGGCATCAACTTACCAGCTCATACCACACACGCTCACACATGCACATTTCCTGCTTTAAAGATTCCTTTTTGAAAAGCATTCATGAGACTGCCTCTGCAGCACACTTTCCCCCTTTCTCTTTGCCCTGCTCTATACACACATGCACATAGAGCTCCCCAATGAGAAATATGTCATCTCAGTCTCTGCCCAGCAATCGAGGATTTGGGCGTGTCCTCCCAGGTCTCACTTGGCAGACAGACACAGCGTGCTTATCTGTGGCTGGTCCTGGTCCCTGGGCACTCTCCCCAAGTTCCAGAGCCTTGGAAGGCCCTCTCACTGGAGTCTTCTCCCCTGGGTTGGAGTCCTCCCCCAAGCCTCCTACATCCCTCAAGCACACGCCACGCTCTGTGAGCTGCACAGTGGTGCAGTTTGCATCTCTTTCACACTTATCTAACACAGGCGTGTCAGCCCAACTGCATGGCATGATCACAGGCCTGTCTGTTCACTTCTGGGATTTCTTTTTGGTTGGCTACCCTTGGTCAAGGCGAGCTTGCAGAGGTGGGCCAGACCACAGATGAAGGGAGGGGTCATGGATGCCAGGGGAGTCTTAGGAGAAACCGTGCTCACTACTGTCATCCAGGGGTGGCCACATCTGGGAGCTCCCCAGAGACATGATGCTCAGAAGATGTCAGCTGGGATGGTCAGACTCGGAGGCCTAGCTGCGGCTCAGCTACCATGGGAAATTGTAGGTGGACACAGAGAGGAGCAGCAGCTGGCCCTTCTGCAGAAATCTCCACTATTGCAAAGGCCCTTGCCTACTACCTTCCTCAAGATATTTCAAGGAAACTTAGAGGTGTGCAGAAGCTGCTAGATGTGGGAAGGGGAGGAAGCTACTACAGGGTAATGGCATGGTGTCATGTGTAGGACCAGCCAGAAAGGCTCCTGGATGGACAAGGATCCTCAGCAGGGACCAGAGGGGCCAGGCTGGCCAACTCACATATGAATGGCTTCACCGTGCTGTGAATGTGCTTGTGCTGTTTGAGGCCGGAGGAGGTGGCAAAGGTCTTGCCGCAGTCAGGGCAGGCGTGGGCCCGGGCACCAACGTGCTGTGAGCGGATGTGGCGCTGGAGGTTGCTGGGGTCGGTGAATACCTGGGGAGACAGATGCCGTTGCTGCATGTCCATCTTGAACCCCACCGGCAGCCTAGGGGTATGGAGCCTAAGCCAGGCCCCTCTCCCTCACTGCCCCTGTTGGCTGGGATAGGTTTCTCTGTGGCAGTGATTACTAGAGAGCCTTGGCCGGATGCTGAACCTCCTGGCCTGTTTCTCTACCAGAGGCCTCAGAATGCTGTGACCCTAAGGCGCCAAAGGATACCCAGTTTCCTAGAGCACTACCCTGGGTGGTCTTGGGTCTGGGCTTCACCCCTGCAACCCTCGGCATTGTACACTGTCAGGGGCACAGGACTGCCCTGGAGAAGACTCAGCTCTGGTTCTGACTGTCCTCTTCAGGGCTGCATGATGACCTCTCACACTTCCTACCTTCCCAGTAATGAAGAAGGACCTAAATGACCCCAGGGCAGCTAACCCAGCACAGCACATCCCTCGGAGCCTCTTGTAGGTGGAAGGAGGGTGTACAAGCGGGTGCACGCTCTGTGGGGCGGGCACCTGGTACCTTAACGCAGTTTTCACATTCGAAGCGCTTGCCACTGTCGTGAGACATCTGGTGACGGATGAGGTTGGACTTCCAGTTGAAGGCCTTGGGACACTGGTCACACTTGTACTCACGCTCCTCCGTATGGACAATCATGTGTTGCTCCAAGCTGTGTACAGAGGATGGGAATCACTCTAGAGTCTGTTTGGCTGAGGAGGCCCCCTGACCCATTTGGCCTGTTCTCCTGCATGTGGCCCCTTGGAGGCGTCATCATGCTGCAGGGGTACTGGAGTGCTTGCTGGCAGCAGGTCCAAATCCTTCCTCTTCTTGTGCCATTGGGGAGAGGGCAGAGACAGCCTGCCCATGCCACAGGAAGCAGCCAGTGCCCAAGCTACCTTCACTCTACCCACTCCCCAGCCAGCCAGGGGCAGGGTAGGACCCTAGACACTTGTTAGGTGACCTCAACATTAGGGATAAATTTGGTCTGATGCTGTGGTTCACAACTATAATCCCAACATTCAGGAGGCTGAGGCAGGAGAATTTGAAACTTAAGGCCAGTCTGTGCCACCTAGTGAGACCCTGGCCTGGGGGAAAGGGGTTCCAGGGTACCTCTGCTATAAGTCCTGGGGTAAGGCAGAGGCCATGATTCAGCCAGCCCTCTGAGAGGCTTGCTGGCTGACTGACAGTGGAGGCCCGGTGGGCAGTGGCAGAGAGGGTCTTGAATGAGAAGCGTTACAGTGGTGAGAACAGCTGCTCTGAGGGCCGCTCCTCTCCGCTGCACTAGCAAGTCCTAATCCCCTCCTCCCCAGGGACTCTGCCTCTCCCGTCCCCGGGATGACCGTTAATCTTCATGAGCAAAGCAGTAATATATCACGGCCCGTTAATTACGGGGCCCAGCCATCCGTTTAGAGCAGGGACGCCTGCTCCTCCAGCTCCCAGAGATTGTATCTTTTCCCTGTTGTTAATTGTGATTTATGTGTTTATGTAAAGAAAACACGGGCCCTCCTCAGCCCTGTTCCCTGCGACGCACTCAGGCGGGATTTGCCCAACACATGCTCTCAGTCAGCAGTTCAGGGCGGAGCATCTGCGGTCCCCAGGGTGTTTGTGATGGGATTGGTGGTAAATCCGGTTAGCAGCCTGACAGGGGTTCTGTTCTGACTCTGCAAGGTTGTCCTGAGCAAACTCTTCAATGCACTGGGACACTCAGCCCGGAGCAGCTCCTGGGCTCCTCCACTCCTCTGAACACCGGGGCCAGAGATCCTGGCTCCTCTACCCACAGCCCAGGAGAGCCTTTTGTCCCAGGTCCCCAAGGTTCCCAGTGCCTCAGTCCTCACCCTTGCCAGGCCTTTAGGACAGAGAATCTGCCTGCTGGGCTTGCTCCAGCTGCCTGTGTGTGGTCCTCCCAAGCAGGTGGCTGCCAGTGTGTGTGTGTGTGTGTGTGTGTGTGTGTGTGTGATCTCAGGAATGAGGGTCTTGTGTGATCAGTTCCCAGGTCCACTGAGAAGGGCTATGTATGTCCAGAGAGCCAGGCTGCTCTACATCCCCAGCAACTCCCAGACTGGGGCCTTATTTCAAAAGTAGCACTTGGGCCAAATGGCAGCAAGACCTAAGCTGGTCTGTGCTCCTTCTGCCTTTCAGGCTGTCTCCATAGCCCTGACTGTGTAGGGCCGTCCTGCCAGCGGCCTGCAGACCAGGCCCTGGGGTCTTCCTGTGGGGCCAGGCCCTGTACGGTTAGATCAGAAAGTGTCAGCAGCCTCCTGCCACGTGCACCCACTCTGTTTCAGAGCAAGGAGATGACGCAGAGAAGCCCTTCAACTCCTAGCCCTAGAGCCCAGGTCTGATGGGGAGGTGGGCCAAACTGGAGGGGGGAGGAGGAGGAGCGGGTGTGAGGAGGAGTGGGCTGGAGGAGGAGCGGGCTGGCACCTGTATTTGTTGGGGAACATCCGCTCACAGTCCTTGCACTCGTGTGCCTGCCCATCGCTGGCAGAGCCGAGGCCCTCGGGCTTGAGGCCCTCCCCCAGGCCCTCATAGAGTGGGGGCCCTGAAGAGCTGCACGTATACTTCTTGTGGCGCCTCAGGTCCAGCTTGCACTGGAAGAGCTCATCACACTCGTCACAGCGGAACGTGGGGTCCTCTGCAAGACAGAGGGCAAAGAGGTGTGCAAGAGAGTCGGACACGCACCCCCGGGTGCACAGGGGACCCCAGAGACCCAGCCCACCCCCACCGCTTCCCCAGGGCTTCCATCACCCTGGCTGTTCCTGCCCGGCCTCCTCCCAGCCCGTCTGGCTGCCTAGGGGTGCAGAGGTCATAGGTCAGATGGGGCTCTGCTAGAGGATCCCATCTCCACACCGTGGAGACCCTGAGCCTTGTCAGGCTCCTCCCTGCATCCTTAGTGGCCACTGTGGATTCACGGAGGCCCTGCCTCAGAGTGGAGAAGGAAGCCAGGCCAAGCACTTTGTTTATGAATTAGGAGGAAAAAAAGAAGGCAGAACTCCATTGCATATAATAAATTATTGTCGTCAAGGTCAAACAAATTAAAGGGGGGCAGCTATTATTAAGTTTATGAGGCAGCATCCCGAGTGCAGTGCCAAGCCAAACAATCAGCCTGAGCTGTAGCCGGGCGGGGTCTCTCGGGTGTGTGTGCCCCGCCTTGCCTTCCTGCTACAGCAGCCCTTCAGCTTTCACTCAGGCCTGGAGAGAGAACACCTGCCTAAGAGCTTGCACAAAGAGGGCTTATGTGCACACATGGGCACATGAGTGTGTGTGCTTTGTGCACACTCTAAAGTTGCATGTGGAGGTATATGCTTATGTAACTGTGTGTGGGAGAGTGTCCCGAACCACCTGCACTCACATTTGCAAAGAGTGCATGTCTGGGAGTGTGCACCCAGGCTTTGGAGAGTGAGCATGTGCACATAGGTGAACTTGCTTGTGAGTGTGTGTCCATGTTTATGTGCATAACTACATGTGTGATGTGTTAGCATATTTTCACATCCATGTAGTGTATGCATGTCTGCATAAAAAGGGCAAGTATGCATTTATGAACATTTTCATGTGATTTTATATGTATTTTTGTGGGTCACGTGTGCATGTGTATATACACTCTATACATCTGAAGACATGGATAACTATGTGTGAAGTGTTTCTGTGTATACATGTGGATTTGTGTCACTGTATATGCAGTTGTGAATATGTGTTCATGTGTGTTTGTGTGTGAATGGGGCATGTTGTTAGGGATTTGCCCTGTGTGCTAAAGTGTGTCTGTGTTTATGAATGCTTGTATGAGGGAGGTATGCTTGCAGCTGTGTGCTTGTACCAATGTGTGCGGGGTTGTGCAGAGTGGCCTGGTATCCAACAGGAATGTGGGTCAGGGCAGAGGCAGTGCTGCCCCGATCCTGTCTTCCACCACAACCATGGGCTGCTCCAGACTCTGGTTAGCTTCTCTGTGTCCTGGACAGCGTGGGATTCTGAGTCCCTGCTGCCCAGAGTGGAAGTGTAGAGTGATGTGCATGGGCTGTGCCTGTCCTGGGCTGTCCCTGGCACTCCTAACAGTGGGCACTGGATCCAGGTAGGAGTCTGCAGAGCCGGGTATGAACCACCCTGCAGCACCTAGGACACCCACCCCCATACCAGTGTGCGCAGCTGGTCATATCCAGGATGCCGGGAACGGGCATGTGAGTGTTCGGGGCTGGTGAGGCACTGCTGGTCATCCAGACAGCCCAGTCACTGCCAGGGTCCAGGCAGCCCCGACCCGTTGGCCTATCTCAATCCCACAGTGAGCCTCTTTGGGGCTCTATGGAAGGAAGGTGCTGCAGGTCCTTTGGGACGCTTCTTCTCTCACGTAGCCCCGCTGTGCTGTGCTAGGGAAATGAGCATTGTATTCCTGCCTTGGAGATCTCTATTCCACAGGAATGCCTGTTCATGTCAGTGAAGCTGAGGCTAGCTGGGCCCCTCTAGGGAGGGGCTAAGATCTTCCACCCAAGGTGGTGCCCTGTGTCCCTGCTTTATACTGGTCAGCTGTGGCCAGACCTTTTCAGTGTTTGAGTGTGAGATGCAGGGTAATAGGGCCCGGATTTCCCATGGAGGATTCTGAGGCCAACACCCAGAGTTTGAAGGTGTTCATATCACCCTGCATACCAACCCTGGTCTTCAGAGTTAGAACCTCACAGGAAGGATCCTACGTGTGGGTACAAGCTATCACAGAGCACGCAGGGCTGCTCCTGAGAGCTGGATGGGGTGTGAGAATCACAGAACGTCAGGAGTGACATGAGTCTTTCTAGACTCAGCGAGGAAAAGTTGCAGCAGCTCAAGGGGAGTGGACATCACTGGCTGGCTAAGGCTTCTGCATCTGACTTGGACTTTGGCCTTTAAATTATCTTATTTTAAAATTAAGTTTAAGAAGTTGTTTGTAGGCAGGGTCTCACTATGTAGCCCTGGCTGGCCTAGAATTCTCTGTGAGGACCAGGCTGGCCTTGAACTTACAGAGATCCACCTGTGGGATTAAGGTCATGTGCCACCGTATCAGGCCTTGAGCTTAAACCTTAAATGAGGGGACTTAATAGGAAGATCCAGCCTGATTCTCACTCGTGCATTAGAAGTCACGGGAGAGGCTGGAGCGACTTTGGTGACAGCGTGAACCTTCTCCTCTGCTGAATGTCTTCTGACTTTAGCTACTCTCTGTAGGACAGAGCCAGGAACATGCCTAAGCCTAGTTTGTCCAGGCAGGTGGGGTGGGACAGCTTCCTAGATTCCTCCAGGCGGAAAGGGCTGGCCTTGGCACACACCTGGGGCACGCTGCATGGCATTTTCATTTTCTCAGCATTCAAAGTTCCATTTAAGGAACTGCTGAAAGGGAAGGGTATACTGATACCTATTGCAGCCACCATGGCCCGCGTCTTTCCTGTGCACGCCACACAATGGCCACATCTTGGAGAGGGGAAGTGGGTCCTCAGGAGGCTTTCCAGATGAAGAGAGGGGTTGAATGCAAACAAGAGAGAAAGTACTTCTCAGGGAAAAGAAGCCTTCCTCCTCCATCCAATACCAAAACACAGTAAAGTCACGAGACTAGGGGTGGACTGCGGCATCCTTCTGGTCACCTGTGTGGACTCTGAGTCGGCCTATCTGTACAGGGCTCCAACTCCCGGGGAACAGTGCTGTTCCCTACCATGAGCAGGCAAACCAGGGCGTCCTCAGCACAATGGCCTCCGCCCAGACCTTCAGACCCCACACAAAAGCACAGGAGAAAAAAAATTGGGAAAGAAACCTTTACCTAAAGGTGGTGGGGGTCTTGGGCTGGGGCAGATCAGCCTTATGCCAAATTATACTGTGCCAGCACCTGCCCGTCAACCCTGCACCTCGCTCGTCTAGCTCAAGTTCCATCAGCCACGTTCTCCACTGAACAGGAACGTAACTGAAAAATAAATCCCTGCCTAATGGTTTTGAGACCGAGGGGTTCACAATTACGCGGCACCCGCATCCTAATCTCCAGCTCCAGCTCAAAAGCGCTCAAGAGCCTACTCCAAATTCCTGTGGCGATAAGGGGCTGGCTGCATTTAGCCAGGGCTGGGATAAAAGATTTTTTATGATAATTATCTTAGTGAGGGACGCGCTTGCATTTTCTTTCTGTGCGGTTCGGAGTTTAACTAGGGTGTGTGTTGGGGGTAGCTGTTGGGGCGGTAAGGGAGCGATCTTGACAGCAGATGTTAGAAAGTCAAACATTTGATGTCAGACTATTATGTGTGGAAAGTAATTAGCTCACAAATGTTTGATCAGTTATTAGGGAAATGTAGAGTGGGTTTTTTTTTATATCAAGGGTGGGAGGTGTGTGTGTAGAGGGACAAGAATCAAGAATCAAGACTTTTAAAAAAGCCTTTTGGAAGAAAGAAATTTCCTTGCACAAAGGCAACTGCATAGCTGTGGATTCTCCACTGAGCTCAGATTTCCCTTCTGTGGTTCTCAGGTGCTGGCTAACATTCACAGGTCCCCTCAACAACCATCGTGAGGAGAATGAAACCTCCTTCTTGCTGTACAGTCTTGGTAATTCTTGTTTTCTCAACGGCCCAATTAAACCCAAAATGTACAGGAGTGGACAGAGAAGACCTGGCTGGTGAAAAGGTCCTTCTACCCCAATTTCTTGTCTGATGACTTAGTGATATACATTGCTACAGGATAACGAAAACATAACCAACCAACCAAAAACCCCCAAGGCACTCTGCTCAGTGGCAAGCTTGTAGGTAAGGTTAACAGGTAAACTGAGGCTGAGTTCCAAAAGTGTGGTCACAGAGCCGTCCTGAATCCAGTGAGCATCCAGCTCCCCGGCCTTCACTGAGGAAGCCTTGTGTCTCCTGAGGGAGTCCAAGGCACTGGCCTCACCAGATGAAGGATAGCCACTGTTGACCTCTGACCTCTATATATGTGCCCCCCCCCATGTATCTCCTTGCACATACAGGACCTCCTGGCCCCTGTCGGCAACCTGGTTGCTTTCTCCTCTTATATACATGAGAATCACTCCCAAGTGCCAAACTAGATTGGAGTCCTTTTTACTCAGCACTGGGAGAGGCAGAGGCAGGAGGATCTCTGTGAGTTTGAGGCCAGCCTGGTCTACAAAGTGATTCCAGAACAGCCAAGGCTACACAGAGAAACCCTGTCTCAAAAAACAAAAAAATACAACAAAACCAAATAAGAATACACTCGAACTATCCAGGGGCCAGGGAGATAACAGGCTCGCCTCATGAGTGTGAGGACCAGAGTTCGGATCCCCAGCTCCCGCTAAGAGCCAGGTAGCTGTGGTATCCCTCCTGTAACCCCGTGCTCAGGAAGTTGAGACAGTGGCCCCCAGGCCGAGCTAGCTAGCCAAACTGGTGAGCTCCAGTTTCCAAAGAGACCTCGCCTCAATGAAAAAAGTGGAACGTGATCAGGGAAGACACCCAAGACAACCATATGCCTCTATGGGCATGAGCACACTTGTGTACACATACCTATACACATGTACACTCCACAGGCCTGCACACACATGCATACATGTACACAAACACACATGCACATGCACACAGAAATAGTTTTCTGGGTTACTAACACTGTATAGATATAATTCAGAATAATACAAGTTTGCCTGCATTGCCCTCTTAAACTCAAGATGTGCTCCGAGGCCCCAAGGCAAGGGAGGGTCCTCTAGCCTCAGGGCTGAGGGGCTGGTAGCCCCATGTCCTTGTTGGCTTCTTCTTTTGGTCAACTTGATACAAGACAGAGTCATCAGGAAAGAGAGAACCTCAATTGAGAATACGCCTCCATCAGACTGGCCCTAGGCAAGCCTGTGGGGCATGTTCCCAATTAAGGTTTCATATGGGAGGGCCCAGCTCACCATGGCAGGGACACCCCTGTGCACTCTGGGTTGTTTAAGAAAGCATGGGGCGCAAGCCTATAAGCAGCACTCCTCCAGGGTTTCTGTCTCGAGGTTCTTGCCTTTAGTCCCTGCCTCAGTTTCCCTCAGTGGACTGTGACCTGGGATCTGGAAACCGAAGCAGCTCTTCCTCTCCAAGTTGCTTTCAGTCATGGCCTTTACCACAGCAATATATGCCTGAGTTACACACCCGGGTACGCAGAAATTCAGCCAGGGCATCAGCTATCAGCGCCTGGTCCTAGCAGGCGGTATTCTGGGACAGAGCCTGCGTGGATGGGGACCCAGGGCCACAGCGCAGCAGGGGCTTACCATCCAGGCTGGGCGCCATGACACCCAGGGAGTAGGCACCGTCTTTCACATGCACCAGCAGCTCCTCTCCAGGCTCGATATCCTTGATGACTTTGTAGTAAATCTAGGAGAGAGTAAAGACCAGGTGTGAACATTGACATTGTGTGTCATCATGGCACAGGTGCTCATGGAGGGGGCTGGCCAGAGGTGAGGTGCTCATGGAGGGCACTGGCCGGAGGGGCCACTTGACCTGCTTTAATTTTTAAAAAAGATTTCCTTTGATGTCTGTGTGTGAGTGTTTGGCCAGCGTGAACGTGCACCAAGGCACGCGGTGCCTGAGGAGGCCGGAAGAGACCCCTGGAACTGGGGTTCAAAGCTGCCAGGTGAGCATTGAAGCCTCGAGAACAGAGGTCCTCAACCTGCGGCTTACGACCCTTTGGGGGTCAAATGACTCTTCCACAGGGGCCACACATCCAGTATCTCGCATATCAGCTATTGACACTACCATCTGTAACAGGCAAAATTACAGCTACGAGGTGGCAGCGAACACAGCTTTATGGTTGGGGTCACCACAACATGAGGAAGTGTGTCAAAGGGTGGAGCGTGAAGAAGGTTGAGAGCCACGACCACTCTTAACCGCTGAGCTCTCTCCCCAGCCCCCAAACCGTTTATTTTTAAATTTAAAAAATTAATGTATTTATTTTTGTGTATACTGGGGGCAAAGTGTGGAGGTCACAGGAGAACTTGGGGAGTCAGTGCCTTCCTCTCACTGTGTGGTCCTGAGGTTTGACTCGGGTCCTGTGGCCTGGCGGTGCCTGCTGAGCCGTGCACCAGGCCCACACAGCTGCTGACCACAGTGTAGAACGTTCTCTCCACAACTTTTTGGCTTATGGAGAAAGGAAGGAACGGAGCCCATTTTGTTCCATTTCACTCTGCACTGAAAGGACAGGTGACACTCAGTGTCAAGACCCCGACCAGGAGCTTCCCAGGAGACAGATTACAATGACTTCCATGTCCAGTCGACTCCCAAACCTCCTTAGTCAGTGTGTGCTGGAGACATCTGGCTGTGGGGCCTGGAGGCTCAGAGCGCTGGCTGCCTGTGAAGGTGCTCTCCAGCCGGGCACAGGCTCTGTGGGTCCAGGGCAGCAGGAATGGGATGGAGCGAGTGCCTGTCAGAAGTTACATCCAGTGACAGGGGTTGGGGGCGTGGTGTCTGTGTGTGTGTGTGTTTGTGTGTGTGTTCAGAGCCATGCCTGGTGTGGGGCTGAGATGAAGCCTGTTCCGTGTCACCAGAGCACCACAGGTTTGGGTGATTTGGGGGGTCTTTTCCTTGGCTTTGCCCAGATTCTGCCTCAAGGACACCAGAGGCCCAAGCCCCTGTGGGGAGCCCGGCCTCCCGAGAGCACAGGAAAGTATGTCCTTTATCTGGGGGTGTTAGGCCTGGGCATCATTTCTCTCACTGCAACTCTGCCTGCCCGAGACTCTGTCGTGATGTTAGTACTGGCGGGGGTTGGGAGACACCCCCAGGGACACCTGCTGCTCTGGGAGGCCTGGCAGAGCCCATCCAGCTGCCCCCGGCTGGCCTTCTGCACTGCTAGAGAGGTCCAAGACAGGAGAAAGGGCAGAAGAAAAAGCACTTTAGGAGAAGACAGGCTGGTGTAAGCATAGGGACAGAGGTGAGCTGACTATCCTGGCTGTGAATGGCAAACAAGCAACATCTCTGTTCCCAATCACTGTCCTGGCAGAGGTGTGCCCTCCAGAGACTGAGGAGAGCCCAGACCAGTTGCCTGCCCCTGGGAACACAGGCCTACTCAGGGTACCAGCAGCTAGTCCCAGAGTGAAGCCTGTGTGTTGCACCCCAGTGCCCATTGGCTGTCACTCCCAGAACACCTGACAGAGGAAGTCCACACTCAGGAGCCTGCAGGTAGACAGGGATCTTATCAGTGGGACACAGTCCTTCCCTGAGCAGTGCACAGCAGTGGCTTACTTGGCTGGGAGTTACCCTCAGGGAGTTTGGTAATACAAAGAGGTAAAATGGAGACTAGAAACAAGACAGAGTCCTTGAATAAAACCAACAGTTTCCAAGATCCCAGCTTAACGTCATCACATTGGGCCAAGGGACTCTTCTTTTGGAAGGTCAGACTCCTGCCACCTTTGCTTCCGAAAGGGACCCACCCACAGCTGCCCAGGGTGAGCTGCTGCAGCCACAGAAGCACTCCCTGAGCTGGAGGGGTGCAGAGCTGTTACAAGCTCAGCCACATTTCCCTTTGGCCACAGAGCGTGTACAGAAGCATTCAGCAAGTGCCTATGGCTCGGCCCCAGCCTGGTAGGTGACCTGGTGCTGGGCACAGGGCTGAAAGAGAGGGTGCCGAGAGCACGGGCCCCTGAGGTCCTGGTTAGAGTTAGGACTTGCCACCAACAGGCCTTCCTTCTGCCTGTAGTCACGCAGAATGCACAGGCCACGGCTGCCTTGCCAGCGTGTCCTCCTTCCACCAACTCCAGGTGCCTATGCCAAGAGTTGGAAGGTAGAGGGGAGAGCACCCTTCCCTTCCACCCCTCCCAGACTGCCTGCCTTTCTGGCTAGCTTCCCACATCACCCCCGTCTAAGCAGCAAGGCCCCTCCGTACAGACCCACTCCTTCCTCTCTGGGCACCGGAACCCGGAACCTTGCCACCTAATGCTGGTTCTGAGAACCATATGGCCACCAGTTTCCTTCCTGATTCCTCTGGTGGCCAGCCCTCCTGGGGCCATTCCTGACCATCTCAAGCCCCGTTTCTGGGGACACTGGGCCCCTGACCCCTACTTTGGCTCTAGGCCCAACCTCCCTTCTCTAGTTCCCCGGTGAGGACTCCAGGGAGCCCTGGGGCTCCACACCCTCCCACACCTTTGCTCTTGAGCTCACCAGGCCTCCAGGGAGCTCTGCTCCGGTTCTGAAGACAGGAGCCTCTGGGGACCCTCCCTCCAGCATGGACACTGCACCCAGAGCCACAGGGGGCCACGGCCTTACTTCCTCAGCCTCACAGAATGGCCATGTGACCCCTGTCGGGGACATGTGGGGGACACAAAGCAGCCAGCAGGCAACTGCGGCCAGCAGGACTTTGAGCCCCCACCCCCATCCACCCCACCCCTGACGTAATTAATCAATATCTATTAGCACTAATTGCAGGGGCCAGGGCAGGGTGGGGCAAGGTGTCTCAGCTTGCCTGCACCTGGAAGGCTCGGGCAGTGACCAAGCGTCTTCAGACTCTCCTGAAGTTTTGGCCCTGCCTCAGGCAGCCACAGGAGGTGGATACAGGAGCCAACCCATGCGTTTATGACCCGTTCCAGGAGGCACAAAGGCCTTATCAGCCAGGCATTCTGAGAAAGGCGGTTCCTGCTCTGTGGGCCTGGGTGACTCCCCTTAACAAAGGCCATCCTCAGTGGGAACTGGGGGTGTTGATGGGGTTGATGGGGACAAGGTGGGGATACCCAGGCCCGTTCTGTGCTGGCCTGTGACAAACTATAATGGGAACCCTTGTTAAGAACCTTGCAACTGACTTATCACGTAGCCTCCATCTAGAATGTTCCGGCCCCCCTGACCATTAGTGTCATGAGACACTAGCTAGGCCACCACTGAGTTTTCACAAGGAGAATAAGAAAACACAAGTTTGATGCCCCCAGCAGCAGCCTGGGGTACAGGGTGGGCTGCTGCAGGGAAGACTCAAGCTGCCTTCTCTCTAAACCACAGTGCCGCGTGTTTTAGGTACATCTGAATTCTGGGGTCCTGTCGCCACAGGTCACATGACTACTCCTCGTCTGAGAACCTGAGGGTGGGAACCTTTTCCCCAGCAGCTGAGATGACAAGGCAAATAAACGGCTGCTGTCAGTGGCTCTTTAATAAGGGCACAAGCAGACAGAGCCTGAAGCTGAGCCCTTGTTCCCCTAACCCCCAGCTTCCCTTCTCCAGCTGGGGCAGCTCAGAGCTTGGGCCAACACCGCTGCTTGGAACTGTGCTTCACACAGCCCAACTGTTTGCCTTTCCCGCTGCCACATTCCAGACACAAAGAGGTGGCTCCATGTGGGTAAGGGAAGCGTGGGGCCTTGCCAGACAAAGGTAGACACCTGCTTGGGGATCAGGCTCAAGCTTTTCACACAAATGAACATCTAGAAAACAGTTTACAATGACCGTCAGCCCTCAGCTCCTTAGAGCCCTTGGCCTGTACTGAAAATGCTGTTTAGTGATTAAGACTAAAGCCCCATAGTTCCCAGGCCTGCTTCATCTGAGCATCCTAGCATTTGAAAACATAAAAGCCCCTGCAGGTGACACAGGAAGCGAACAGGCAGAGCACGGGTTTATGTCCAGCGGACACACACTTGGCTCCTTTCTTTGACCATATTACTCACCAGCATCCCCACACGCCCGGCTGGATCAGCTTCGCCCAGGCCTTTATAATTTTGTTATTTACTATATGTTCTGTCACTTAAAAATCTAAAAATTCCCATGTGTTTATTTCTTCCTTGATTGCACAATTTGGATAAGGATTATGAAAATATAAAGCATTAGCCCACAGTTAAATAACCAACGCCTTTGTGTGGCTGAATTTAACTGATGGAAGAGCAATGCTGACAGTTACTGTATTGTGACATCACCACAGCTGAAACCTGAATCCAAACTTAACTGCTTTCCAAGAAAAGAAGATCCTTTTGATTCACAGGGAGCCCCAGATAGGGTTTTCTGAATTAATTAAAATGAATTTGACATGTATTTTTTTAAGGATTAAAAAAAAATCTAAATTGCATTGTCTGTGTGTGTGTGCATGTGTGCATGTAGTTCTGAGGACAAGTTGGAGAAGTTTGGTATTTCTTTCACTATGTGGGTTCCCGGTATTGAACTCAGGTCATCAAGTGAGGTGGCCAGTGCATTTACCTGCTGAGACACCTCGGCTGGGAAGAGAGCAGAAGAGCCGCCACCGGCCACCGGGCTTGAATGGGCACACCGGCACTAGATTTCTGTTAAGAAGCAGGGATGGCCCTGGGGACACGAGGACCAGGTCCTCTGCTCAAACACCTCATCCAATGCTCCCTGCTGTGGGCAGAGCTGCCCCCTGAGCTTCATTGCTGTGGCGAGGCAGCCTTCCAGCCAGAGGGGGACGGCATCCAGGGGCAGCCTCTTCCAGGCTGCCTCCACCAGCCTAACCTCTGCCGCTGACCACAGACACTCCTCCATCCGCGCCCCCCCCCCCCCCAACTGAGGCAATGCACAAAAAGAGAGAACAGCCTTTCTGAGAATAGATCCCTGCTAACCCCCTGCTTCTTCCTGTGGGCACAGCACTTCCAAGCTTTCCTTTTCTTTCTTAACACTAAAACAGATTCAGAAACAGAGCCTGCTTGTGTCGCCTGAATGTTTCAGACCAACTCATTTGCTCATAATTGCAGGAGAAACCCCTCCCCCCAGGGGTGACCTGGATGTTTTGAAGGAGTTGGTGGTGGTGGGGTGCCCCTCAGGTGTCCAGAGTGAACTGAGATGCCTGTGGGTGCTTGTTTGCCCTCGGGAGGGACAGCGAAAGCACCCAGAAATGGCTGCTTGGCATCTGGAAGTGCTCTACGGCTGTGACTTTACTGTCTCCCCAATACAAGGGCAAAACCTTAGCCCTCCACTTCTGCACTTGTTTTTACCAGATGGACCAGCCCAAAGCCTTTGTTTTTCAAAAGCAAGGTCTTGAGGGGCCAGGAATTCTGTTGGCCTCTGTGTACCGGAGGAATGCCCTTGGCCTAACATGTTCTCTCCAGCTGCCTGACCCCCCTCTCAGAACCATAAGGAAGATTCCCAGGTGGACTCAAGGGATGGGACCAGTTCTTCTCATGAGCATGAGCTCCCTGAAAGGAGGACGCTTAGAGCTTCAGAGTCCTCGGAGGGGAATGTCACTGCTCAGATGGTAACTCAGGTACTGGTCAATGAGCACTTTCCCATAGTGCCACTAGGCAGGATGGCATTTGAGATGAATGAGGGGCATGGAGCCCGCCTGGGTAGCTCTACTGGAGAAAGAAGCCACCTGCTTCACATCTTCCCACAGGCACTGGGAGGCTAGGCACTGGATGGAGGTTTCAGGAAAGCTGGAAGGGAAGTGAACCGGTGGAGCCCTGGGCCACTTCTCCTGCCTGTGTTTCCAGCTCCAAAAGCCACAGAGAAGCACATGAGACAACCTTTGTCTTCTGGCCCAATGCAGGTCTGAACATGACAGGCAAGGCTGGGGTGAGGGCACCTGGCTGGGCTGAGAGGACTCTCGGCATCTGGGAGCTGAGCAGAACCAGGAGAAAGGTAGATTGCTGTGGTTTCCAGAGACTCGCTGGTCCACAGCCCCCTGGAGCAGCCGGCAGGATGGGTAGGTACAGCCCTTGATGGTGACAAATTTACTTTCCTCAACGTTCATTTGCAGCTGGCATGTGGATCTCTCCCAAGAACATGGAACACCAGAAAGCCAGGTTCTGAGTGGACTAAAGCCCAAGCCCTGACCACCACAATGAGCACAGGTCTCGGGATCCTAGCTTCCTACCCTCATGCTGACTTTCAGTTTACAGCCATCTTTCCTCCACAGGATGGACAGCTCATCTCTTCTGGTGACTGTAGCTCCCAGAATTTTCTCTTAGGACACTGGAACCTTCTCTTATTCTTACATCTCTTTTGGATATCGGAGATGAGGTCATGGATCTTGAAGCTTGAACCAAGGCCTATCCATTTCTAACTTGCTGAATTTCCTCACCGAATGGCCTGGGTAGTGCAGCCCCATTTCTGCAATGCTGCTGTTTGGGTGTGAGGTCACGGGTGCCTTCCTTTCAGGGTCTGGGATGTCCTGGGAATGCTGTACGTGTATGTGAGTGTGTGTATGTGCGTGTGTGCACGTGTGGGTACTCACAGTATGCATTAGGTACGTCTGTGCACCCATGTGTCCACACATGCATTGTCTATGTGTCCGTGGGAGTGTAGCATTCCTAACTGCCTAGAAGTCTTTGTAGACACTCTTGGGAGGGGGAAATAACCTGAGAAACACTGCTGAGATATTTCAGTGTTTCCTTCTCAAAGATAAGCTTGTCAAAGATAAGATGCAGGACTCAGTTTTAGTCCTGCATCTCTAGGAACTTTCATTCAGTCACAGAGAGGGTCAGAGTGCTACTCTGTGGGTCAACAGTCTCCACTGGACGGCCAGGGGGTAGAAGGCTTATGTGGAGGCTGTGGCCATCTAGGGAAGAGTGAAGGAGAGGGGAAAGGAAAAGGAGGAAAAGAGGGACAGGTGTGTGTGTGTGTAGACATACCTCTGTTTGCGGGGAGAATGACAACTAGCCTGAAACCTATTTTTACTTGCAGGAAGCCAGTTCATATAACTGGTGAATATTTGCTGAGTTTGTAGGTTTCAGTGGGGCAGGGGCTCAGAGTAGAGGGGTCTCAGCGTGAGGTGTGGGGGCAGGAAATGTCCCAGCTTTGGGGGTGGTGTCGGCTCTAGGCCATCCAGAAGATGGCGTTTGCCTAATGCTCCAGTTCCTCTGAACACAGGCTATTTTTTGTCCAGTTTATACAGGGAGAATTCACCCTGAAAGGCCATGTGGGAGACAGACAACCAGCAGTTAAGTCTGACCTGATGCTAGCCAGACAGTATAGTCAGGTGGGTGGGCACAGGGCACAGGGCCAGGCTGGGGGTGCTGTGGCTTTGGACTAAAAGGACGCGGGGACCTGACAGTTGTAAATCGCCATATCCTGGAACATTCTTGCCCATGGTCAGAAGTGAAGCACGAATTCCTTGCAAAACAATCACCTCTCTTCAAACTCACAAGGTAGTTTAAAGTAACCTTCCCTGAAGTGAGTTTTTTAAAAAGCCTTTGAAGGCCAGCTCTTTGAGAGGACGATACTTTGTGTTTTCTAAAAGCTTGCCCCATGAAGAGTCCTACCTCAGTGTTTCCATTTATCTGAGTTCAGACTTCTGTTTCCCAAGTAACAAAACCTGCATCCTCGCTGCTCTCCTGGGACCTCACAGAAGCCCACCCTGCAAGCACCTGCACCCCCACCCCGCTGCTTCCCAGGACAGTGTGCTTTCGGACCGAGCTTCAGGAGCACGGCCAAGCTCTGTGCACCTTAAATCCAGCTTTCCGTCACTCTGTCTCTTTCTTCTAGAGGCAGGAAGTTTTCCTTCTATGTTCCGTGTTAACATCACAATTGGTTCTGCTCTTGAAGTTTCTCAGTTAATCAGAAAGTTTTCTTTTTTTTTTTTTTCATTCTCAAAATTTTTGGTTCCAGCTGAAGGTCATGGAAGTCTTCGAGGCAGAGGCTCTGGTCCCGGCTGTCTGGAATCAGCAGGTGTCTGGTATCTGGTGGACTCATTGCCTGGTCCAGATGGAGCCCAAGAGCTTCTGAGGAGCACTGTGAAGCTGTGTGCAGGGTCAGGGGCCTTGCTACAGCTTCCTTGTTGTCTTTTTAAATGCAAAATGTTTCTCTAGAGTCAAGAGCCTTGAACCACTTTAGACAGCTTGCACAGGCTACACAAGAATGGAGTCTTTGTTACGTGGTCTTCACAAATAGTTTTTAAAGTAAATGGAGCCCCCCTCCTCCACTCCCCAACAAAATCTCACATGTAGCCCTAAAGACATAGGCAGAATAAACGGCTCTGTCTGGAGGGCTGGGAGCTGGTACCCAGAGGAACCCGACTCTGACAGCACGAGGCTTTGCTGGAACACCGCGAGCCTGCAGGGTCAAACTTGAAGCTACAAAAGGGACAAAGCAGTGCTGGTCACAGTGTCCAGTGGAGTGGAAAGAAACTGCATATCTCCTGCTGATGGGGCTGGTAGGTCTGGACCCCCTGCTCTGGGAATGCAGTGGCCAGCCATGGAGTTGGAGGAGACAGTGAACTTCAGGGGGTTCTTGCTCTGAGAAGCTGCGCCCAGAACTAGAGGTTCCTCAGCTTTTGGGGGGACTGCAGCTGAGGTCAGTTTACTCCTAGGGAGAAAGGAAGCCATGCCAATGAAAGACCATTTTCTTGGTAGTAGGTCAGGCACGATTATGTCTTGTGGGCTTGGACATTTTTCCTTAGCCTGGTCTAGGAAGCACCTGTGTGGCATAAGACTAGCCAATGCAGACACTTTTGGAAACCTTGTTTGACCAGGGCTGTTGAGGCAAGATTCCTTCCCATTGGTTCTTGTCTGCTGCTCTTCCCATGTCTCCTGGCATTTGTAGGGAAAGTGCAGCCTTGGACTTGGTGTCCTATCTATTCCAGCTGGCCTTTAAAAAAACACGCTTTCAGTTCTCCAATGCCACCAGCCTCAGACAAGTTCTTCTGACCTTTGCTCTGAGGTCATTGCTCTCGTAGAATGCTCTGGAGCAGCTAAAATTTCCAGGTAGCCCCAGCTGGGCATGCATCAAATGGCCACTCCCGTGGCAAGACAGAGCCTGGCAGGTGGTCCAGGACCTTATGAGAGGTTCAACGATCCTCCCCTCAGCACCCAGCCACCTTGGTGCCCAGTCCCCCAGGACAGTCCCCGGGGACAGAAGCCCAGCTGACCAGCCTAGACCTACCTGCTCATTGATCTGACACATGGTGAGGTTCTGGTCATCACAGGAACACGCTACACGGATGTACTTCAGCCAGCTGCCGGCCCCCACCTGGCTGGCATCTACGCAGAATTTCTCACTGCCCGAGTCTTCAGAGATCTGCTGGGGAAGAAGCAAACCAAGGTCAGAGATGCCCTGTGTTGTGTCACTGGCCTCAGAGGCATAGGCGGACTCAGGCAGAATGGCAGGTTGGCTGGGACCTCAGCCAGTCCCAGGCAGCAGAGAGGCCCCATTCACCTAGCCCACCTGGTCCTGGGATCCTCCAGGAAGGAGACTGGTGGAAAGAAGAAGGTGCCACTTCCTGTTCTTACAGAGCAGCTCACAGGCAGGTTAGGCAGTGATGAGGCCCTAGCATTTTAAAACTTTCCAGTGAGCTGTCCAGGTGTGAGAAAGCAGAGCCTTCTGTGTTTGACACAGCCCTCTGCTAAGGACGGTGGGGGCGCTGAGCCAGAAAAAGCTGTTCTGAAGGTAAAGGTGTTATCAGGGTGTGATAGCTGTACCTCAGTCTCGGTGTGTGTGCCAGCGTGCACTCATGTGCCTGTGTGTACCTGCTCCTGTCAGACGGCACATCACCGGAATGCCAGAAAGGCATTTTGTTCCTTTCAAGCGGTTCAGTTTGACTGCCGCCAGAGGCCCTGCTTCCTCGCCGCGCTCTGTACTGCAGGTGGCCCCGGCACTGGTTTAGCTTTGTTGCTGCTGCTGTCTTCTGAACTTGGCTTCAGAGCCTTGTCTGCTGACCTCTGTCCCTCACCCCCACCCTGAGGGTTGCTTACAAGACCTGGACCACTGGCTAGCAGCTTCGGTGCAATAGCGCCTTCCTGCTCCTGCCTGCTTTGCCCCATGCCTATGGTAAGCCCTAATACAAAGCCTTTGAAGCCAGCAGCAACTGGGGTGGCTAATTGGGCACAAAAGGCAGATGGCTGAAGGGCGGAGGTTGGGTAGGGGTGTCCTGGGGAAGGCATTTCCAGGTGGAAAGAGTGAGCAGGTGGGTGGGAAAGCGCAAGCAGGCAGGAGCAATGGGGTCTGAGGGGCCCAGGGAAGGTGGCAGCAGAGGCTCTGCTCAGTGGATACTTCACTCTTCAAGATCCTTGTACACCGGAGCAGACACTGGGACTCTTGGGAAGTTCAGCATCAGAACACAGCAATGAGGACACATGCCTCGCCTCTGTTCCCTCTTCCCCAAGGACTTTGGTCCCAAGTCAGACCCTTAGCACACTGGCAGGAAGTAGCTTGTCAGTCTTTCTCCCCCTCAGCTCGATTCGTCTCTCAGTTGACACCCATCACTGACCCCCTAGGCTCCTGACAAAGGTGGCAATGAAGGTCTGAAGGTACGGGGTAGGAGAGACTTAGATCCCAGGACATGGCTCTGTGGTTGTGTACAGCTGCACACTGTAATGCCTGCTCTGGGGGCCCTATGTGCCACCTTGGGTCCCAAGCGGATTCTCTGGAAGCTTTTCTTACCCATGGGGCAGCAGTGACAGAAATGAACTAAGCACTGACTCGGGTTAAGTGGCCAAGCCCTTCAACCATTTGCCCCCTCATTCCCTTTCAGCCTAGAATCAGCTAAGAGGCCTCACCATTCCAGGCTGGCTGTGGATAAGGCCATGAAGCAGCTATGTTCTGTGCCTGAAGAAGGCAGGGGTGAGAGACACCCAAAGAGTAGATGGTAGACTGAAGACTGTGCCCCCCACTTCAGAGCCTCCCCCATCCCCGACCCAGCCAGGATCCTTACATTCCTCTCAAAAATAAAACACTAGGCTTCCCACACTGTTGGCAAAGCTGGGAGCCCAACTGTACTCCTCTGAGCTTAGGGAGCAGGCGAGGGGGCAGGCTGCTTTCTGAGAGGCAGAACCTTAGACTTTAGAGGCATTAGGATACAGGTGTGGCTTTGCCTGTCCCCTGGGGCTCAGGGATGTGTTCCCAGAAAGATCTCCCAGGGATCTGAGCTCAGCAGAGGCCATCTTGCCCATCTGGAGTTCACTTAAGGCCCTGCCACTCAGGGGTTAGGCGAAGCCTTCCCTTCTCCTCACATGTCCTTGGAGGCCACTACCTGCCATGCTCCAACCCAAACACCACTGGGTGACCCCACAGCCTGTGGTATGAGGCAGAGTGAACAGTGGCCATGTGATGAGGCCATGAGGGTTGATGTTCAGGAGGGCAGGCCTTCCATTCTCCAAGAAGTGGGCTCAGGCCACCAAGCCCAAAAAGGGAGTGCCCTCCTTAGTTGCCCAGTCTCAGACCCTCTTCCCAACCGCTGACACTGCAAGAAACTGCTGAGGAGGTCAGCCCATGTTAGTGAGACCTCTACCTCACAAGGCAGATTGAGATGGGCTAGCTCTGAGAGACCAGTGGGCCTTTCCTCCTTGCCAGAGGGGGAAGGGCCTCCCTGTGGATCCCTGCTACCCAGACTTCTGAGCAGGTGGCACAGAACCTCAGGTCCTGCTTGCCTGCCTGCCCCTCACCCTGTGTTTCTTTCTCCTTCTCATCTCTCTGCCTCTACTTTTCCCTTTACGGTGCCGAGCTTGGGGAACTGGTTAACCATGCTGTGAGCGACCATGTCTGCATTCTGAGCTCTGTCCCCAGATTTTGGCTGTTGATTTCTCAGAGTTGAGGCCTATTTCCCCAAGAACAATCTTTACTAATTAGCTAGTAACCGCTCTGGTAAAGTGCTTAGGAGCTTGTTGAGGTCCAGATAACTATATGGGTTCACATGTGTGCGTGCATGTGTGTACATGGTTATGGGTATACATATACAGCTGTGCACCTCTGTAAGTATGTGTGTGTGTGTGTGTGTCTGTCTGTCTATCTATCTATCATCCATCCATCATGTAGCTAATGTATCTAATGGATCTATCTATCTGTGTATCTATCATCCACCCATCATGTATCTATCTATGCATATATATGCATGTACATATGGATATACACGAGAATCTCTACTTATGTGTGTACGTGTGTGTGTGCATGCATGCACTCAGGGGTCACAGTCATGAATCAACTGGTATATTTTTAAAAGAGACAAATTCACTCCTATGAGAAGCTAACGTGGGTGCCTGTTGGTCTTCGTCTGTGGCCTGCCCAGGCTTCTGTCTCTCACTGGCTCCTGACCCTCTGGCTGGCTGCTTCCTGATGGCCCCTAGAGACAGTTCACCTCTCCAGTGTGGTCACCATGGGCCTGCTAGTCCTTCTCTCAGAGGCCAGACTCTCTGTCTGAGGGGTGCCCAGTGAATACTAAGCTGCCCTTCCTAGGGAGGGAGGCACTCCAGTCTCAGGCTTGAGCAGACGTGGACACTAGGGGACAGTAAATTCCGGATTCTCTAAGATCTGGAATCCACCAACAGTCTGGCTCCTCACGGTCCTGGCGTTGCTGCCCTGAAGCAGGGCTTTGGCCTACTAACAGTGATGAGGCCTTAGTGCCCCTTCCTAGCTGAGGGGCCCTAGGTGGCCCGCTGGGACTCTGACCAATATTTACTGGGCTCTGGGGGTTCTTGGGATACGGAGAGGAAGGCCTGGGGGTGAGCTGTGGTCAAGGCCACAGCTCCAGGCAGCTGGGCACAGCCTCACTGTACTGGATCAGGTGCCAAGGACCTATAGGCAGCAGCATCGGCCCAGCCTTCCTGATCTGGAGTCTGGCCTCTGCTAGCATCTCAGCTCCGGCGGGAGCTGTGTAGCTTTGGGTCAAAAGAGTGAGGGCTCATGCGTTAGGCTCTGTTCTCACGTGAGACACGTGGGTCATGATCAAGGGTGGTGGTGTTCTCTTGGCCGTGGAGCCGAACTTCATTCAGAAGTTCAGTACCTACCCGCTTGAAAGCCTGGCTCTGGAGTTGTTGGAGTTGAGCCTGTGGACTCCCATAATTGCCAGCAGAAGTGGCCCTTCTGCCCATTCCTCCCCCTCCCCCAACCCTGGCCTCTCAGCCTCCATGTCCCTGCCAGTTTCCCCAGCTCATCGATCACCCCCATCAGAAACTCTGAGTTAAGAAGTAAAGAGATGGAAAAAAAAATCCTCTTAACCTTGACAATTTTTTTTGCACATCATTTGAGGTTTCCTGCACTGTTAATCTGTGGCTCTCTGCTGGGCTCACTCTTTCACATTTAATGGGCACGGCCAGGGGCTGGCTCCGCATGGGGTGTGCATACAGGCAGGAATGCAGAGGCTTCTGTCGTCAGCTCACCTAATGGATTCCCAGCCTGCAGGACGGAGTAAGGCCTAGGAGTCACCTTGTTGGCCTGTACCCACGGCTGTGGCATGCTACCTAAAGCTGACACTGTGCTGGGTGTCTGCAGGGCTGTTGTACATGTCCCTTCTTCACACCTCCATGCACACTTGGGCACACACACTAACATGGACACACATGCACACACAGATACACAGGCACATGTGTGAGCATACATGCAATGGTTATGATTTATGACATCCACAAGGAGCCAAAACAGAAAGTCCATTCTTGTGACAGAAAGAGGAGGGTGGGCCTTCTGGAGACACCTCAGCGTGGCGGACACGGAGCCTGAGCGAGCTCATAAATCTGGTCCTAACGCTCATTATGGGCTTGGTGGTGACATGACCAAGTGCTAAGCAGAAACACGACGGCGGATGGGGTCTATGGCTGCCAGCAGACAGAGGCCTGGCTGCGGGACCAGGAGGTCAGGGGCCCACCGGCTCCAGCTGAGGAGGAGGGAACTGAAGAAAGTATGTATGTTGTCTGGGACTGTATCCCCTCTGACCTTGGCCTCCACTGGCCGGCTGCCAGCGTAGTGGTTCATAATGCAGGTAAGGGGTAGAGTTGCAGGGTCTTGGACTGACCCCAGAGCATGGCTCAGAGTTTGGATGCTGCGAAAGGAGGGCTGCTGTCTGACATGGGCTCTGCTGACAGGTGCTGGTGCTGTCCCAATTCCACACCTGGAGAACTTGGCTCCTGTGTCGGTCACAGGCAGATCTGCTGGGCTCGGAGCCACGCCAAGAAATGCATGTCATAAAAAGTCTCTGAATTCCACATTCAGCATTTGGGCCCCACTCAGGCCTTTGAAGATCTGAAGAAAGCCACACAGCAGAATTTGCTCAGACATCCACATGCCTTGGGAACACTCTGAGCTTCCAGGCATTCTTGTTCACTTCTCATACTCTGGACTGACTGCACACAGCGCTCTCTCCTGTGTCCTTAGCCTCCCTGTACAATTGAGCCCCAGGGTCCATGCCTGCTGCACACAGCCTGCTGCTGGCCTGCTTCACACTTTCTCCAGCCCTTATGTGCTATGCTGACTTTATCATCCCCCCCTTTCTTTCTTTGCTCTTTTTAGGCTCCACCGAGCAGGGGGACCATCCTTCCACCAGCATCTATGACCTTTGCCTGAAGGAAGAGGGCAGGATGGTGAAGCAGAAAAGGACTTGGGTGTCCTGTGCGCTGCCTGAGCGATGCAAGCCTCTAGGGGACTCCAATAGCTCAGATAGAGAGCAGAAGAGGAGCCTTGGAAGCCTGGAGCTGCAAGGGCTCTTACTTGCTGCCTGTGGCAGAAGCTGGGTCGCCAACCTTTCCCATGATCTTACTGCAAACATGCCAAGGGGGTCCTTCGACCGCCCTCACACCACCCGCACATGGCAGGCCCTGTGGTCTGAGTCGGGTATTTGAGGTGGGGCACATGGCTCATCTATCTTGGCATCTGTGGTTTGTCTCGTTGGTCATGGGCTGCAAGCCTGAGCCACAAGAAATAAAAGGTCAGCCTGGTGACTCATGCTGTGTCTTTCACAAAGCAGAGGCCTAAGACACAGACAGGGCCAGCACAGAAGCATCGGGGGTGATTAGCAACAACTGCTGGGAAAAGGGTCCCATGAACACTGGGGCTGGCAGGCCAGACACCTCTACTACTAGCCTCTTTGGGGGTAAGGACCCTCTGACAGTGAACATACTGCACCCATGGGAGTGTAGTACAGGAAGGTCTGGGTGGCGGTCTCTCCCTTCGGGGAGCTGCTTCTGAGTGCTCATCACTCTCAGCTGGGTAATGTGGCCTGTCTGGGGTCTTGCCTCAGTGTCCACTTATGAAACCAGAGAGAGTCTTTTCTACTTTCTAGCCCGTGGCTACCTACACAGAGAGTGAGCTCTGGGCAGCATGCCAGAGGCTCAAGAACGGAGCAGGGTCTAGCCAGCCCTCCTGCTATGTGCACATGTTTCTCAACACCAATGGAGGCGGTGTTCTCTTGGACAAGCTGATCCTTTGTGTCTGCTCTTGGGACAAGTGCTCACCACCACAGAGGCCCAGAGCAGGCCCCTCCTCAGTCTTCATAACACACAAGAAGTACAGCTATTTCTGGCCATTTGAAAGCCCTTCAGCAGTGACCGTGAGACACAGGCAAAGGGAGACGAACAGCCCTTGTAGTGCGTAGGGGTTAGGGCACCAAGTAACAGTGTGCACTGTGTGCCCTGCTCCACCTGTGGGGGTCGTCACTGCAAACAAAGCCTGGGTCTCTTCCCAGAACATCAGCTGCTGGGTAGCCTGTAGGGAGGAGCCCTGGTCCTTCTCGGGCAATACTCCTGTGGAGTATGTGTGTGTGACAAGGTTCAGTGAGCCCATAAAGGAGGGCAGGAGTCCTGGTGTGATGGAGTTCTCCAGGCAAGCGTCCCTCTAGGGAGGACAGGGAATATGACCTCAGATGCCCTCCTGTGATGGAAAGAGTACTTGAAATACCAGAGGTCTGCAGCTGTGGCCAGACCCTTGTGACAAGCCCCTTCCACTCGGGTCCTATTGAGGAAGGCAGTCAAGGTGCTCAGCAACAAGGGAGGTACCCAGAAACCATGCAACCGTACTGACTCCCAGAGACACAGGTTGGTTCTGACACACCACGCTGGAGATGCCCTGTGTTTCCAGGAAGGATGGAGAGAAGCGGTCTGTGCCCTGGGCAGGGGTCATGTGAGGCTCCACCAGGAAATGAGTCTGACTGGTACACAGTGGGACATTGAACAGAACAAACTTGCAGTGTGGTGCTCAGGCTTACAAAACTTGAATAGTTCTGCGGAAGGTTTGATGGCGAATTAAGGGTGTGAATTTAGGGTCTGTGCGGTGCATTTAGGACACAGTCAGGACATTCATCGTCACAACATAAATAGAAAGGTGACCTGTGTGCTGTCTGTGTGGGCAGTGTGGTGGGGTGGTTAGCGCTGGGCACATCTCCCAGGATCTCTGGGGTGGGGGTCGTAGGGTAAGTTTATCTCTACGGCTGCTGCCTCCACTTCTCCCATGACGCTGAACTGTGACTCTCATCACAAAGGCCTTCTCTCCCTGCTCCAACATCCCAAAGCCATGGCTGGCAGAGTCACCCCATCTGAATGTCATGTAAGCCCCCCCTCCCCCCAAGAGTCTGCTTCTGTGAACTCAGCGCCCAGGCAGCAGTCCCGTCCATAAGCAGCTCTTTAGAGTCAAATGTCTACTGATCTAGCAGCACACAGAGGGTTTCGGCTGCTGTGACTGAGGCCAAAGCCAGGCTTTGGGGAGGTGGGGAGCCACCCTCCCTGCTGTGCCGTGCAGGAGGCGCAGTGTCTGCATGCCTAGCTGTGGGTCTCGTAAGGGACTCCTCGGATCTCACCAACAAGTGAGCACAGTTTCTGAACTCCAGTGGTACAAATACTCCAAAGCAACGGTTCTCAACTTTCCTAACACTGTGGCCCTTTAATACAGTTCCTCATGTTGTAGAGACCCCCAAGCATGAAATTTATTTTCGTTGCTACGTCATAACTGTAATTTTGCTGCCATTATGAATCGTAATGTAAATATCTGTGCTTTCTGATGGTTTTAGGGACCCCTGTGAGGGGTTGTTCAACCACCCCCCTCAGGTTGAGACCCACAGGCTGAGAATTGTTGCCCTAAGGCATTATGGGTATAAATGCTCCGCCTTCTCCGTGGATGTTCCCAGAGAGGCCTTTTCTGCATGAGCTCAGCCACTTCACTCACCTCACGTGCTAAGAACACCCACCTCTGGTTCTGTCACTGTTGGCAGACCACAAGCACAGCTACATCTGGGGCCATGCCCTTTACAAAGGCCCTCTGAGCAAATCCTCCAAGCTCCCAGATGCCTTGCAGAGTACTCCTAAGTGTTCAGGGTCTTTCTGAACTTGGAGCCTCCCCAACATTGCCTACAGTAGTCCTCAGGATGGTTGGGAGGGAGGGAGGACACAGGACACTGTATCCAGAACAGTGCTGGTGCAAATGACTCCAGCAATATGTCAAATCCAAGTTTGCCCTGAGTCAAGCTCAGACCAGGCAGCATCCCAAGCCTGAAGCTGCATGCTGGCACAGACCTGGCCCTGACCTTCCGGAGCAAGAGGCGCTCTTGCTTCTTCTTTTAATCATAAAATATATTACGATGCCACAACCCCAAACCAAATGCTTGTGGCCACACCCCTGTTCGGGGTTGCAGCGTTGGGTTTGCCACAGGAAGTGGCTCTTCTGAGGGCAGCCAGGGCCTGGGAGGTGTCACACACATAACCTTTCTTTGGCTCTCAGATGGTGACAAACTGCAGCGCTTGTGAATGTAGCAACCCCCACAGCGGATTCGGGAGGAGTTCCCCACCACGGGCTAGCCACTGACACGTGGTTGGGGCCGCATGAGTTCTCAGGCCTGTGGGAGCAGGACCTTGGCGTGAGCCCAGATCTTTCTGTTTGACAAAGGCCCCCATACATGGGAGTTAAATGCAAGACCGAGGAGCCCACCAACAAACAGTCCTGAGTCTCTGCACCCTGCTTGCTGGGATAGAGCCATGTTCGGTGTCCAGTGGGACTTCCAAACCCTAGTCATACAACTTCAGATGGGGAGTTAAAGGTCCCCTCTCCTGCATGCCCATCACTGACTGTCCCAGCGGCTGGCACAGGAAGCGTGTGCGGAGTCTCTCTCAGCTGGAGCTTCAGGAGAGCCTGGCACAGCTGTGAGTGGTTGCTCCCACTCCTTTGCTCCTCAGAGAAGGCGGTGGTGTGCAGAGCCCAGGCCACTGTGCTGGCCCTGAACTCATGCTCAGCAGGAGTCACCTCCCTACAGACGGTCTGTGATCAGTGCTAACCGTTGAGACTGGCCATCTAGATTTTGAAAGCTCATGTTTCCCCACCTGGAGCTACATCTCAGGCACAAAGTAATCTAGAAATGTGCTATAGGTTGTACAAATAGAAAGGCACAGATGGGTTGAGCAGCGAGCACTGGCTGCTTGTCAACCACGTTCCTACTGTGTCAGGATGTGCTACTCACCCTAGCTAACCTCTCCTCTACTTTCCATAACATCTCACAACCTCAGAGTTGCCTAATGCAGCTGAAGTTTCTCTAGGGTGAGAGGCTTCAGTGCTTAGTGGAAGCCCATGGAATGTCTTCACCAGTAGGTAAATGGATGGGTATATGAATGGATGGACTTTGGATGGATCAGTTGGATGGATTGGTGTTGGATGTACAGTGGATGATGAGCAGATACATAAATGTCAGAGGGGTGGATGAGTTTTAGACTGATGTTGGATGTGTATACAAGAGGAGAGATGGATGGACAGACGTGTATTGAATGTGTAGCTGGATAGATGTCGAATGGGTGGGTAGAAGAAGGTTAAATGGGTGACTGGACAGATGGCAGATGGGTGGATGTATGTGCATTGAATGGGTGAATGGATGAATGTTGAACAGGTGGATGGATGGATGCTGAATGGGTAGATGGATGCATGTTGAGGAGATGGATGGATGGGTGAATGTTGAATGGGTGGATAGATGGGTGTTGAATGGGTGGATGGATGGATTTTGAATAGGTGATGGATATTAAATGGGAGGATGGATGGATGGACACTGAATGAGTGGACCAATGGATATTGAATGGGAGGATGGATGGATGGACACTGAATGAGTGGACCAATGGATATTGAATGGGAGGATGGATAGATGGCTGGATGGATACACAACCTATCCAGACCTCTGTGTCTTCTCCAGCTTCCACAGAGCCGGAAAAGAACCTCTTTCCAGTAATTTGGGGCACCAGAACACAGGATACCTCTCCTGGGAGGCTGCTCTGATGTCTTATGTCGGGGACCCTCAGCAGCACGGATGGACTGGACCTCAGTGGTCATTTTCCAGCTTACTTCTCCTCCCTCAAGTGGTGAGGGTCTCGAGGATTTCATCTGGCTGAGTTCTATAGCCACATAGATGGTAGGTGTTCAGAGAAGGATGGGGAATGAATGAATGAGAGAAGGCCTTTCAGGATAAATGTGGAGGGCTTTAATGTTCCCCCATACGTTTATTTGTCCACTGGAATTCCCTTCTTTATCTCCCCTTCTTAGTCTGGGCCATTTTCTTTCTTGTCCCACTATGGGCTCTGCTGAAAGGCCTGTCAACCCACCTAGCCAGTCCTCTCTGAAAACCAGTTACCATCTTTTCCAGGCCAATGTTGCTGAATTACTACCCTGAGTCTGTTTCCTGAGGCTTAACATAATGGTGACCTATATCTCCCAGCGCAGAGGCTGGGACTGGCTTGTGACATGACACACAGTAGGTGCATAGACATGCCTGCTAGGTTACATCTGGTGCCTCTCCTGCAGCAGACACAGTCCCTGGGCACCCGTCCCTCTCACCGGAACACATGGGGACAGAGGAACACGGTGACTCACCACCTTCTATATCAGCCTGATGTTTGAGGTCAACTCTTGGAAATAGCACAAATCTCAACAGGCCAAGTCTAAGCAAATGCCTTGCCAAT
Organism: Pachyuromys duprasi; assembly: GCA_028658305.1. Lineage (NCBI taxonomy): Eukaryota > Metazoa > Chordata > Mammalia > Rodentia > Muridae > Pachyuromys > Pachyuromys duprasi. Next base: position 123,181,662 of record CM053763.1, read on the forward strand.
CTCCACAAAGAGCAGTTCTTGGTACTCTCTGACATACAAAAATGGTCATTGGCAAAGGATTCTTGGTGCAGACAGTGTTGTCTTTGGAGGTGCTGAAAAGGGCCAGTGCCAGCTCCTTCCCTGAGCAGGCCCAGGTATGTGCACATGAAAAGCTGCTGGCGAGGCTTGGCCCTTATTTTGACTGTGTGGCATGAGATTTTCCTCCAAATGTTGTTTTGTGATGACTGTGCTTCCCATGATCTATTTTTCTAGTGAGTCCAGGCCTCAACCATTGCCCAGTTGGTTGAGAGGAGATGGGCCTTATGTCCACTGGCTACAGTCCAACGGGGCCATGCTTTCTCCTCCCGCCCAGCCATCTTGGCACGTGAGGTTAGAGGACTAAGACACAGGCATAGAGATTTCACATTGCTGGTGATGGGATTTGGGCTACATGTTAATCTTGCCCTTGGGTGTGAGCTTGACCTGAGACTCCTGCCTCAGGCTGGGCTTGTTGGAAGTGACTCATAGACAAAGGTACAGCCAAGTCAGCCTTCACAGCAGACAGAAGCCATCCAACCGGCTCTGTGCTCCAGTGCTGAGCAAATGTATCAGATGGATGAAGGGTGCCCTCCGCCATCTGCCTGGGTCTCTTTTGGCTCCCCAATCTATTCAAGTCTAGGATGTGGAACAGAAGAAGTATGTGCGTGCGTGTGTGTGCTTGTGTGTGTGTGTGCGCGCGTGCACATGTGTGGAGCTCAGAGCCAACTCTGGGTGTCTTCCTTGGCTTCTCATCATATTATATTTTGAGGAAGGTCTCTCCCTGAAACCAGAGCTCATCATTAGGGTCAGGGAGCTCCAGGTGTTCCCCTGCATCCTTGTCTCTATTGCTGGGATTACAGGTGTATGCCTCAGTGTCTAGCTTCCTACATGGGTACTGAGGTTCATACTTAGTCCATCATACCTGCACATCAAACACCTGCCCCAGGGAGAAGGAAACAGCCCGAGAGAAGCAGAAGCAACTTTGTGGGTGCCTGTGTCTGGTTCCTGTATGGGGATATTTCCAGAGGGGACCGTAGCAGTCCTCTCCAGGGATCTCCTCATGTAAGGACTGATCCTTCTTCCCAGAGGTGGTGGAGGAGGTGGGGTTACTGGGCTTTGCTTTGGAACTCTGGGTCTCTGGGTCGAGCGGTGGCCACCAAGGCCCAGACTCTGGTAGCTGAGGCTACCCCCACCTTATCAACTTCCCTTCAGAGGCAGGTGTCAAGAGTTGCCTGTATGGCTGCTGAGCCGGGGTATCTACCAGCCTCTGGGCTGGTGCTGTCCTGTCCAGCAGCCTGTGCATCCAGCCCTCCTCAGGAGAGGTTTGCATTCAGTCTAGACGGTGAAACATTTTCCGGGTGATTCCTGACAGGTTGGCAATGTTCTCAAGGCTGGTTTTGGTGTGCTGTGTATACTCTCTCCTGTTGAAGGTTGGATGCATTGTTTCTGGAAGGTTTGGTGACTTCCTGAGGACATACGGATCTCTGGTGTGTCAGGAACACAATAGTCCCTGGGCACACTCTCTCGACAGCACTATTTCTATTTTAACTTGCTTTTACTTGGTCTTCTGCTCTAAACAATAACTAGTGTGTGTGTGACAGAGCGAGATACAGACAGACATAGACACACAGACACAGAGAAAGAGACAGACACAGAGACAGACAGACAGACAGACAGAAACATACATACACAGATAAAGAGGAAGAACGAGAGAGAAGGAGCAAGCGTCAGTCTCGCTATATAATCTGGTATACTCTGAACCTTTGGACTCACTCTATAGCTCAATCTGGCTTTGGTGTTACCATCCCCGTTTCTACCTCCGGAAGCTCCTGAGTTTGAGGACTGTAAGTCTATACCATCACATCTGAAACAATACCTTATAATGATTTGTTAAGTCAGAGGAACAACTATGACTCCTCCCCAAATGCCTTAGTATAAAGATGTGTATTTTTTTCAATTTCATGTCCAATTTAATATTCAAAATAAATAATAAAAATATGACAGATTCATAACATTTAAAATGAGCACCTTCACTATTCACTCCAGTAATTCTTTAACATTCATTGGTGTAAAAAATCAACTCAGAAATGCATTTGTTTCTAAACACACTTCTTTTTTGTCAATAGTTTATATATGCAACCAGCACTCCTCATCATCAAATTCCACTTTATGGGCTCAACCAAACACAGATCAAAAATATATTTTTTAAAAAGGTGTTTGTACTAAAGATGGACATACTTTCCTTATCCTTATCCTTTAAACAGTCCAGTGTGAGAACTGTCTGTTTGCGTTGTACCAGAGACTGGAATCACATAGACATGACTTAAAGTGTGTCAGTGCCGGGCATAGCGGCCCACGCCTTCAATCCCAGCACTCAGGGAGGCAGAGGCAGAAGGACCTCTGTGAGTTCCAGGCCAGCCTCTTCTACAAAGAGAGTCCAGGATAGCCAAGGCTACACAAAGAAACTCTGTCTCAAAAAACAAAGCAAACAAACAGACACATTAGAATGCGTGCATGCTTGTGTGCGCATGCGTTTGCCTGTAGGTTCTATGCACACACATCCTCTTACATCACGGATAGAGCGTTCTCAGATTTCGGTCTCTGGAGTTTCCTGGAACCAAACGTCATACACCAAGAGACAGAAGTATTCTGCAGTGGAAGCAAGAATTCCTTCTAGAAAAAGAGGAACCTTATGACCACACAAGGGTCTTTGAACAACAGGAAGTCGGGTCCCTCTCTTTTAGGGAGGAGCCACATCCTTCTACCCCACTGGCGTGGAGTCAGTAGAAAGGCAGCTTCTAAGCGTGCCCTTCTCAGCAACAGCCAAGAGCTTCCTGCAGGGTGAGACTCCTCTAAGGCCATGCCCACGTGCGGTTACATACCCAGCTTCCCTGGCTCATGTGGAGAGAGTACAAACCCTAGAAGATGCTTGCACCTTCTGGAACCAGTCATCAACATCTCAAAAACAAAGCTGAGCAAACTAAAACCCGAATACAGGCCTCCCGGCTAGACCCGGTCTACTGGGCCATGGTATTTGTAGGCACGGTTACAGCCTGGCATCATGCAATAGGATGTTAGCCACACATTCTAATGAAAAAAATAACAATAATAAACATTGAGTGTGGAGCACAGATCTTTCACAAGACACTGTAATCATTTTCCTGTTCCAACCTCAGTTTTATCTGGAGTGCTCCAGGGAGCCCAGGGAGCCAGGGCTGCCTTCTCGTGGGGAACAAAAGGGCTTTTTCAGTCTTGGGGCTGCCGAGTTTATCCAGAAACTCTCAGCTTACTACTAGCCCTTCTGCACTGATATTCCCAATAAAAGGACACTTTGTATCTGGAAGCCAGGCTGGCCCAGGAAGGCTGCAGTACAGCCCCATCTACCTTCCTTGGGGCAATCTGGTGTGACGGGGCACGGGTGGTGGTCAGGGCCTTGTGCTCGGGGGACAGGATGCCACCCTCCTCCGGGCCCAGCCGGGTCCCTGCTCTAACTTTGGCTCATGTAGTCTCCGTGCAGAGGGAATTCACCGCAGCCACACGGATCTGTGTGAAGCCTATGTTCTCAGGCGACAGGAACACCAGGACTGGATAATCAGACAAGACAGAGCTGTTTTATCCTCACCTTCATTCCATCTTCTCAGACCCTCTCCTGCTAGCCAGCCCCATGTGTTGTGCACAAGTACGTGTTTGTAAGCTTATACCTGAGCACACACGCACACATGCACACACACTGGAAACTCTTCAAAGTGGTCTCAGCAGCTTCATGGAAGTCACTTCCTTCTACTTCAGCCTCCTCCAAACGGCTCTGATTAGCGCTAATGAGGATTTCCATTCATCACCTTTGACTGCTGCAGGATGGGATTGAGGTTTAGGCCAGGGCCACTGGACTTATTTTGACCTGTGTATGTGGTGACAGTTGACACTGTGCCCCAATGCCTCCGGCCTGTGGCTGACATCAGGTCAGACATGTGGGGCTGCCAGATGCCCAGCACAGATTACCTCACTGTCTCTCCTCCTTGTCTGACCTGGGGGATACCAGAAGCTCACGAGACCCACGTTTCCCACAACCTGGAAATGCTAAAGCAGCCGTAGGTAATGACTTTGGGTATAGGCAGATGCCTCAGATAGTAGGAAAAGAATGAGAGGTGGATCCCACATCAGCCAGAAAGTCCTGCTCGCCACCATCCCTCGCATATACACGAGTGCACCCCATTTCCTTTCCGTGACCATCCTTCAGCCAGCGTCAGAGCAGCACCTGGCCTCAGCCCTTGATACCAACCACAGGAGCTCAGCGGATGCTCAGAGAAGAAAGGCAGGAGCAAAGCCATGAACTAGTGCCGCTGAGCTCCACAGCCACCGCTCAGCCCTTGGGGGTTACACAGCTCAGCTCATTTTCCAAAGCAGATGCACAGTGAACCCACAGCTCCAAACACAGCTTGTGCTTTTTTTCATTGGCCACATGGCTTCCCCAACTTGGGGATCCCTGGTACTTTTCTTCCCTAGGTATCTCCCAGAGGGAAATTACAGCAAACTAGCACTTACAAGCCTTCCCCAGGCTGAGGTAGGATAGGCTCATACACTGAGCTCCATACATGCAATTTCTCCATCAAGCAATGGACATGCCTTGCCTGGGACTGGAAACAAAGGTGGCTGTGTTTAGGGCTTCTGGTCATCCTGGAGGCTCTGATAATTAAAACTGTGTTCTGGCTCAAGTTTCAATATAGCCCACCTGTGCCTCACGGCATCCCAAAGGGGAGGAAGTAGTTGTCTGGCTGCAAATGGCCATGTTGCCTTTGAGGGGGTGGGTAAGACAGGATGAGATGTGTGGGGGAGAGAGGCAGGGTGGAGACCCTAGGCAGGGGTGGCACTAGTCAGGCATGGATGGAACGGAGGAGGCAGCACCCCACTTGTCCAGAAAGCACCCTGTATCAGGAAAGGTCCATGGAGGATTAGAAGGCTTCAGCTGTGCCCTGGAACTTTTGAGTTTAAATGTTATAAGGTTCAAGTGAGGCTGCAGTGCACGTTGATGTGGGATTCACTTTGTTGTCAAACCAGGACTTCCTCAAATCATTACCTCCCCCATCTGAATACAGACCTATATCCCAGACCCCACCCCCAGGGGGAAAGCATGGCCCCTGGAGCCTTGGTCTCCAGTACTCCTGTCATCATTTTATTTTTTTAGCATTTATCATTCACACGACAGTGAGTGGCAAGATCCAGTGATCCAGGCTCATGACCTTCCATGACGGCATACAGAACTTGGAGAACCTTGAGCTGTCTAGCAGGTTGGTTGGTAGGAGCCTCTGTCTGCATCTCATAGGCATGTCCAAGACCGCAGGAGGCAAGACAGCACAGTGGGCAGAGAGCACCGCCACCCCACATCTGGTTCAGGTTGACAGAGACCCTCCAGGTTGCTGCCATAATGGGAGGTGTCTGAGTCCTTCAGACGTGTGCCTCTAGATGCAGATGCACTAGTCACGGCTCCCCCGTATCCTTGCTGCTTTGTGCTGGGTTCCTCTCCTCTTCCTCCTCCTCTCCTCCCTCCTTTCATCCACTCCCTCCTTCTTCCTAAGGGTTTGGTCCCAACATCTCTGTGCCTGGGCTTTTCCTCAGGAGTGACTGTCATCACTGTGGGAAGAGACTGTCAAGAAGGTAGGTGGTTTTGTGGCCAGCCCTGAGCAGTGCTTTCCTGGGGGCTTGTTTGGAAGGCAGCCTTATGGAAAATTGAAAGGAACCCCCAAATTTCGTATTCACGAAATTGAGTCTGGATCAGAGTCTCTGACATGGGGAATAATTGCTTCATAGCTCTAGGTAGTTCCCTCTTCCTGCTGCAAGATGGTATCACACATCTGTTTCTGTTCTTGAGACTTCCCAGGGAGGTTCCATGTATAAATGGTGCAGCCTTGATGCTGGGAGGCGGTGGTCTGTGCAGGCCGGGAAGGAGACTCTGGAGTCAGCTGCCTAGGTTCCTCCAGACCCGATCATTTCAGGGCTGTCAACCTGGAGCCCACTCCAAGGAGGGAGGCATTCCCTAGACACCTTCCAACCCCTTCCCGGGAATGTGTAGTCAAGCGCCATGCTGCTATCGGCTCTGAGTGGCTCTTTGCTGCGCTGAAGGGCCTGCCAGAGGACAACTGCAGCCGGAGGTCTCAAGGGTCTGCTCGGCAAAAACCAGCCCAAACCCAGCGGTGCCAGGGCAAAGGTGATTGCTGTGGGGGATGGTGCCCTCCCAGCTTAGGTGGCATTGAGGTGCAGCTCTGTCTGAATCCCTGGTGAGCTGGGAGCTGAGGGCAGCCAGCAGGGGCAGCACTCAGTCGTGTGTGTGTGTGTGTGTGTGTGTGTGTGTGTGTGTGTGTGTGTGTGTGTGTGTGTGCCCTGACACTCTCCACCGTTGGTTGGGGCAGTAGTAAGGGACAATCCCATGATAGTGGGAATGCTTGGAGCCAGGAGGTATGTAGCAACCATCTGCTTTGTGTAGGGTTCAAGTTGAGGCATCCCTGAGCCAGTGTTCTTCACCTTCGGAATCTGTAGTAGCTGCTGCCAGGACGATCGAAGGGGAGCCATGCCTCCTCTTTGGAGAGGAATATATAAATCTCAGATTCTCCATGGCTTTGGCGATCCAAGATGAGGTCTTCTCAACCCTAGTGTGTGTGTGTGTGTGTGTGTGGTATGTGTGTGGTATGTGTGTGGTATGTGTGTGTGGTATGCTGTGTCTGTGTGGTGTATGTGTGGTATGTGTGTGTATGTGGTGTGTGTGTGTGTGTGGTGTGCTGTGTGTGTGTGGTGTGTGTCTGTATGTGGCGTGTGTATGATATGTGTGTGTGATGTGCTGTGTGTATATGTGGTGTGTGTGGTGTGTGTGTGTGTGGTATGTGTGTGTGTGGTGTGTGTGTATGTGGTGTGTGTAGTGTGTGTGTGGTGTGTGTGTGTGGTGTGCTGTGCTGTGTGTGTATGTGGTGTGTGTGTGGTATGTGTGTGTGATGTGCTGTGTGTGTATGTGGTATGTGTGTGGTGTGTATGGTGTGTGTGTGTGTGGTGTGTGTGTGTTTTCCCTAAAGCGACCCCATCTCTATGGCTGTCTCTGCTGGTTCTGTGCCTGCATCCGCCCCCTTGCCTTTCACAGAGTACCCTTGTCTCTCCCAGCTCTACTCTGTCCTCCTTCCAGTGAGTTTTCAGTGTGGAGACACCTCAATTTCTCCTCCCCATCCCGTCCACGTTGCCGGGTGCAAGCCCAAATCTTCTTTAACCTCACAGGGAAGCCTCCTGGGAGCCCAGCATGCAGAGCGAGTGGGCTGCCTGTCGTTATGTTCCCCCTTTCAGAGTTTTCAATCAAGTTTAATAAATGCCAGGTGGGGGCATTTGAAGACAGAAGGGCCGAGTCCCCTGAGCTAACATGAAGACAAAGGCCAGGCTGGGCTTGCTCAAAGCTGCTCCGTGATCCCGGGGGGAAGGTCTGCCCTGGTGGGGTAGGAACCTGAGCACCTTCTTGAGCTCTCCCCCAACCCAGGCCCAAGCTAGGAACAGATGTCCACTGCTCCAGCCCCTTCATTTGAGGCCTTCTCTCAAAGGTCCCAGGACACTTCCTCCGCACCCAGGGTTTCAGAACTTCAGGGATACAGCGAATAAGGTTTAAGTGTCTGCGCTAGGCAAACTTTGCTTTTGGCCTCTATACACTGAATATGGCATCCCTACAGCTACGTATGCCATAGGGGTAAGTCTTGGTAACGAGCATTTGGTGCTGCCTCTGGATTCAGACATTTGTCAGTCTCTGACAGAGACCCCGAACCCTGGTTGGTTGTGGGCAGCACTGACCTGAGCCCAGGGAAGGAGTCCCCGGGCTGGGCAGCAGAAACAGATGCTTGCTTCAAAGGTGGACAAGGGCCTCTCTGGAGGCGTCTAAGACTCTGTCCATTGGCCTCTCTGAGTCAAAACATAGGGTGAGGAATGCCATGTCTTCAAACTGTTCCCCCACTTCAAAAAGGCTTTCACGGTGCTCAATAGAACTCTGTTCTGCACACACTGCCGCCATTGTTACAGCCGTGTCTTCGCTCAATCACACACAAGTGGCTCTGCCGGAGAAATGAAAGTGCTGCACAGCCCCAGCCAGCAGCCTGCCCCTCCTTCCTGCCGCAAGACGGCACTGCGCATCTGGCTCCATTTTTGTGACTTTCCAGGGAGGTTCCACTCTGGTTCCAAAGGGGGCCTGGAGGGCGTCCTGCTGGGAGCTGAGGCGGCTTCTAGCTGCCCTGGCTGCCCTTGTCAACCCTGCCACATCGCTGCCACAGCAGACCCCAGCCCCGGGGGCTTCGCTGGGCGCAGCTCCAGTCTTTCGGGAGTCTGCCTAGAGGCCGTGTCCCAGAGAACCCAGGAAGGCACTAGAATGTGCCTGACTCACAGGCTAGCTGTGAGGTGGTGGTGTGTGCCAGTGTGTCCAGCACAACGCAGCGTGCCTCCTTCTAGCACTGGAATCGGCTCCCGAGATCATGCGAAGTCTGCTGCCCAGGAACAAGTCCCTGAATTTTGTCCCTTTGGACCACGGCAAACCCAAGCCACACACAAGGTTCTAGGTCTTCTGTTCAGGTGGCTCTCTCCACAGAGGAGCTCCAGAACCTACAGCTGAGCTGCCCTCCACCTGTGGCCTCCAGAGGGACCCACTTTTGTCCCCTGTGAGTATCTGCACCACATCCAGGCTGGAATCTCTTGGCCTGAAGTCCCTGGTCAGCAACACATAAGCACTGCACATGTGGTCATCATTAAAGCGTCATGTCCAAGATGACAGATAAAAGAAGTGTTTGCTTATCTACCAGAGCTTATGACCATGTGACAATTAGTGGCAAGGACAGTGGCCTGCTAATAGGATGCATGGAGTCAATCATATCAGCTGCTGCTGTAAGATGCTCCCCTGGCCCTGGGTGTGTGTGTGTGTGTGTGAGCAGTTGTGAGCCATGTGACGTGGGGGCGGGAAACAGAACTTGGGTCCTCTGCACAGGAGGCCTGTGCTCCTAGCAAACGGGCCATCTCTCCGTCCCCATCCCCCTCCTTTACAGCAGAGCCTCCCCCGGGAACTGACCCTGGCTTCATCTGTGGTCCGGGCTCCTCCTTCTCCCCAGTCCACACCGCCAACCTGGCTTTTACTTGGGCTCTGGACACTCACCTCAGGCTCTCACACTTGCACGGCACGCTCTTTACTGACGGTCAGCTCCCTTTCCCCAGGTTAAACAGGCTTTTGTAAGTCTCAATCACGCCAGGCCAGATGCAGGCACATGCACACAGCATCCGCTCTCCAGGAGCCTTGCATATTGCTCATGTCTGAAGCCCCCATCCAATGCCAACCACTAAATAAACATCGCTGGCGTGAGGGCGCTGCGTCTGGTGGCGCGTCCTCTGCGCTGTGAGCCCAGGTGGGTGCTGACAGACAAGTCTCGTGTGTTCCTCACAAGCACACAGGGGACTCTGTCCCCCCTCAGCGCAAAAGAGTGAAGATCGCCAACACTTTTCTGAGGGAGGACTGGGGTGGAGTTGTGAGTGCGGGAAGAGTAAACAGAGGTGACAGGTGGAGGGCGGCTGAAATCTGAGCCCCACAGTAACTGCCACAAGATTTGGTGCAGATGGCAGAGACGGCGCCCATGTCAGGAAGCCGAGGCCACTTCGCTTCTGATGGGGGCCTGGATCCACTGCTCAAGCCTCTGCCTGGAATCCTCAGCCCTAGACCAGGCAGCCCTGCTGAGTCTGACTTGCAAGTCTGGGAGGGCTGCTCCCTGAGCCCTGACACACAGGACGAAGGGATGAGCAACAGGCCTCGCACACAGCCCCCGGCCCTCTGCAGCTGGAAGGAAACCTCACGTCTCAAAAGCACACGCAGCACACACACACAGATACCACACACAACTATACACAACCACTCCACACCACACACGAAGACACACATTACTATACACACACAGACACACATACAAACACATAAGCGCACACACACACCATACACACAACCACACCACATACAGACACACACAACCACACACAGACATACCACACATATACCACACACATAGACACACTACATAGACACACACACCACACACAGAGATACACACACAACCCCTCTCCACACCTCTCCCCGCCCCATGACAACATCAGGTGCAAGGGCATTAACATTCTCTCCTGAGCTTTTGGGTCTCTCTGAGTAGCCCTGGCTGTCCTAGACTCACTTTGTAGACCAGGCTGGCCTTGAACTCATAAAGATCTCTGCCTTTGCTTCCTGAGTGCTGGGATTACAGACGTGCGCCACTGCACCTGACTTCTCCTGAGTTTCTTAGTTTCTTCTTCTTCTTTTTCCTCTTCCTCTTCTTTGTCTTATTTTTAATTTATTTTTATAATTTATTCATTTCACATCCCGATTGTCTCCTCTCCCTTGCCTCCTCTGGTCTCACCCTCCTTCCCTCTTACCTCCATTTCCACCCCCTAGTCAGTCCTCAGAAAGGGGTACCCTCTTCCTCTACCATCTGACCCCAGCCTATCAGATCTCATCAGGACTGCCTGCATCCTCTTCTTCTGTGGTCTGGCAAGGCTGCACCACCAGGGGGAAGTGATCAAAGAGTGGGTAACAGAGTCCATGCCAGAGGCAGCCCCTGTTCCCCTTACTAGGAATCCCACATGGAGACTGAGCTGTCGATCAGCTACATCTGAGCAGGAGGTCTAGGTCCTCTCTGTGTATGGGCTTTGGTTGGTGCATTAGTCTCTGCAGGATCCCCTGGGCCCAGATTTGTTGGCTCTGTTGGTCTCCCTGTGGATCTCCTGTCTCCTTTGGGTGCTTCTATCCACACATTCTTTCATAAGACTCCCTGTGCTCTGCCCAGAGTGTGGCTGTGAGTCTCAGCATCTGCTTTGATCCTCTGCTGGGGGGAGTCTTTCAGCGGACTCTCTATAGTAGGCTCCCTTCCTGTTCCCTCTCTTCAACCACTTCCAGTGTCTATTCATTTTGCCCTTCTGAATGAGAATCAAGCATCCTCCCCAGGGTCCTCCTTGTTACTTGGCTCCTTTAGGTCTGTGGATTGTAGTATGGTCATCCTGTATTATATGGCTAATACCCACTTATAATCTCCTGAGCTTCTTAAAGGCGACGGAACCTTGAAGGGTTCCTCGCTGGCTCTCGGGAGTGTTTGCCCATGCTCTGTGCTGCCAAGCGTGTCTGGCCCTTTTTCTACGTCCCCAAGAATCACACAGTGGCTGTCACAGACTTGGAGTGAGGCAGAAGCCCAGGGGAGGGAGGTTTTCACAGAGTCGTAGGCTTAGCTGTTCTGGGAACTTGTCCCTCTTGTGACCACACTGTAGGGTTGTCCTAGACCTTTTAAACAGGTGCAGAGATGAGAGAACCCAGGTCTTAGTCTAAGGGTGGGAAAGGACAGTTTCTATTTCAGCTCTCAGGTGAGACCCTCTGTTCGGAGCAAGGTGAACTGTCAGCCATGGGCCTCGGTGAAGGCCAGCAGCAAATGATTCTGCACAGATGCTGGGCCTGCCGCCCTTCATCGCTCCAGCCTCTAGCAGCCTGCCAGGGTGTGGGGGAAGATCTTACAGCCAGAAAAAGCCACAGGGTCTTAACTGAATTTTCCTGCAGCAGATGAGTGAGTAAGAGGCTGAGCCAAGCGTTGCATTGAGATTTTCAAGCGCACAAGGCAAGGAAGGGCTATCTTGTCCTCCAAGGCCTAAACCATCCTACACTCCATGTCTGAGCTGCTCATGTTCCCTGTTCCTTGACCAGTGCCCCACGTTGGCACCAATGATGGGCACACCAGCACAGGCGAAGCATGATACCTCCCTTAGAGTACAGAGGTGCTCTCCCTAAGACATCCCACCCAGTTCCAGTCCACATCTGCACACTGTGATGTCAAGCACAGGGCCGGTGACATGGCTCAGAGGGCAAAGGCACCTGCTGCCTGTGACCTCTGCTCCACCCCAGACCCTCAAGGTGGGAGGAGGGAACCAACTCCCACAAACTCTCTTCTGACTTCCACACGCTCACTGCGTCATGCATACATGTACACACACATACACACATACACATGCAAGTACACACTCACATGCACGTACACACGCTCACACACACGAACACATGCAAGCACACACACTCATATATACACACATAAATAAAGAAGAAAGAGTTTGGCCTTCACCACCTTCACTGCATGGGCCTCTGGGTCTTGTCCTGGACACTGAAGAGTGTCCATCAAGCCCCTTGGATGCTACCTCACTGGCATCCCTCATGGTGGCAACCATAGCCACCTGCAAAAGCTTCCCATGTCACAGAGGGGGCAGGAGAGGTCAGGCGGCTCTGGCTGGGAACCACCTGCCACTGGAAGGTGGAAACCTCTTAGCCTGTCTGCTGTCTTCCAGAGCACTGGGAGGGACAGCTGTGGCAGGAAGGACTCTAGGAAATCACCCCGAATGCCTGCTTCCTGGGCTCTAGCCAGAGCTCCGTGCAGGAAAACTGTGCTTCTTGGGTTCCCAGAAGATGAGGAAGGGGAGACAGACACTCACAATGGAGGCACGGCTGACAGAATGTGTGACGGCCTCCTGGAGAGCTCTGCCCAGGCAACTCAGTTACAGTTCCCAGTTGTGTGAAACCATAATGTTTCATTTCCCCCGGCCAGCGCCAGGACTTGGTGTTGTGGGGTAAGCTGGGTATGGGTTACCTGGCATTAGGAGATGGCTCCCTGCCACCTGTGTCCAGCTGTCACAGGTGTTTGAAGAAAGTGTTTCATTAACCCAAGCACAGGTGCTGGCAGACCAGGTGAGACTGGCCGGGCCTGAGATGCCAGATGCCCTTGCTCACAGTGTAGGTGGAACTGCACAGCTCTGGCGGCACAGGCGCCAGGTCATTTCACTAGTGGACTGGCCAAAGCCGGCAGGCAGGGCAGGGCTGACTGTAGGTAGCACAGAGGACCCACCCCACCTTTCCTCCTAGCCCTGAGTCCAACTGGGCCAGAACAAAGGGTGCCCTCAGGACTGTACTGAGGCCTTGCTCCTGAGCAAAGGCAGACAAGAGCTTAACACCTGGTAAGGGGAGCTGGAGGAAAGCCCCTCCTGTCTGAGCTCAGCTGCCTGCCCGGGGTGGGAGTGGGGGGTGGGGGGCAGCCCCTGTCCTGCCAGCTTTACACTTCTTGGCTAACTGACCCACAACGCCATCCTGCGGCCAGCCACATGTATACACAGACCTAGCACTGACGCTGAGCGCCAATGCTGCCTAACACTCCTAACTGTTCTGCTCTTTGTTTCTTCAGTCAGCATCTCCCATAAAACAGGCTGGCCTCCAGCTCGTTACAAGCCGTTACAAGCCGCGGGTGACTCCTGATGGGGATTCCTGCCTCTGCCTTCCCAAGTGCTGATGTTACAAGTGCCTGGTCTCAACAGGCTAGGGAAACTGAGGCCAGAGAGCCTCCCTGCAGCTCTCCCTGTGGTCCAGGGAGGGTTCAAATGCAGCCTCTCTCTCCCTCTGTCCATGCCCAGACGTTGCTCCCTCTAACGGACAGTGGAACAGATGGCGGGCTGTCTAGCTATCACGGCCATGTGGTTCCTGTTCTCTGGCACTGGTGAGTTTTCTCCAGTGTGACCTCTGGGAGAAATCAGTTGAGACAGTCTGAGGGACACAGGGATGCCTGTGAGGGGAGAGGGTTCAGCCTCACAGACCATGATCTTGTCTGCTCTGCGTTCACCTGGATGGCCTGAAACCCCACCACCATCAGCTGAGGTCTAGTTCTCTGCTACCTCAGGATGGAGTGTGATGCTGGAGAGGAGCTGTCCCACAGGAGGGGCCTGACCCCTGGGATGTAGCCTAAGCTCTGTGGGTTAGGACCTCAGCCTCTGACCCAGGGCATAGGCAGGTAGCCAGGGGGACACGGTGCCTGCTGGAGACCAGCATTCAGCTTCTGCAGCAAGGCATTTTGAGATGATATTGAGGCAAATGCTACCTGGAAAGGCTCATTTTGGGGCTCGGCCAACCTTCCAGGTGTGACAGGAACCATCCTGGGCCTCTTCCTGCTGGCCCTGCAGGCTGTAAAGCTGAGGACCAGGCCAGCGAGGAACAGCCATCCCAGGCAGCCATCACATGCCCTTGTACCAACCTCAGGCAAGCATTTCACACCCAGTTAACTTTTATGAGCAGCTCTCTCTGCTCTCTCTCTCTCTGGGGAACAGGAGGGTTCTTGCCCCTGGGGAAGCCAAATCCCAGCCCCCAGGGCTCTGCATACAGGGAGGATAGGCCAGAGCCAGCTATCTAGTCCTTGGGGTCTCTGTCTACCTTCACCTAACTCCTCAGGAAGCCCTGGGGCTCTATACCTCAGTGGTTCTTCCCCTTTCCTTGGGGTAGGTGGCCTCAGTCTTTCCCAGAAGCCCCTGCCTGCCTTCAGTATGCTTTTAAAAGCTCCTACAGCACCTGGAGAAGAAACTCCCGTGGTGGACCCCCAGCCCCTGGTTACAGAGGTAAACTCCCTCCATGTCACTGTGCACACAACACTCAGAACTTAATGAATCCCAAGTGTGGCCAGATCAACACCCTGAGCCATCTATTGTTCATTAAGCGGGGCAAAGGCCTT
>CM053763.1:123196367-123259816 GCA_028658305.1 Pachyuromys duprasi
GAGGCCTGACAGTGATGATTAATACCGTGCATCAGGAGATTCCAGCGCAAGCATTGGGGAACAAGCTGTGCCCGCGCAGTTCTCAATCAGATGGTCAAGCCCGCAGGCCTATTAGAACCAGTGGGAGGCCTCCAGGCTTAATCACAGAGGCTGGGCCCATGGAGGGAGAAGAAAAGGAAAGGAGAAAGAGAACAAATCGAGAGGGCCGGAAATGCTACTGGAACCCTGACCCCTCCCCCAGTCACTGCAAGCAGCAAGGGGGGCAGCCAGCAGAGGGGGAGAAAAACAATTAAAAACTGCAGCCAGCCGCCAGAGACCACAACTCTGCCCATGGGAAGTCTTGCAAGGGGTGGGCGTCACTGGCTGAAATAAATCAGCCTCGGGCAGGGGCAGGACAGGGGGGCACAGGGGAGACAGAGCCCTGGCACTGAGGAAGAGCATGGTAGGAACAAAGAGGAAGGCGGTCAGGTGTGAGAGCGAAGGTTACCTATCAGTGAGACTAGCCCCTGGCCTGCCATTCCCTAAAGGATGACCACTGTCCTGTCCAGCCAGGGCTATCTGGGTTCATCAGCTTTGGGGCAGAGTCATTCACAGTGTATCCCCTATCCCAACCTTTGATGTGGTATGTGATCATCTTTATCTTTGGGGAAGTCCTGATTGGGGGGGGTGGCTGGGAAGGGGGCCAGACTCACCATCTATTTATCTACTCTGAGGCATCCATTCACCCTCTCTGCTCCCAGCTTTCAGCAAGCCACAGACATAGGGTCCCTCCTGGTTTGGGTATGTGTATATTCTCTCTCTGCCTGCTAAGTGGGCTCAGAATAGGGGCAGAGGGTTGTGATGAGAGGCAGCAAGAGAGTGAGAGAGAGCAGTAGGTACCTGCAGACAATGTCCAATAGCCGTACTTCTGCTGGGCTGGGGACAGGCTGGAGTTGGCCTTCTTCCCACGTAGTGGACCATCAGAGCCTTGCTCTGTTAAGGAGTGTTCTGTGGAACCGTGGGGCTGTCTACTGGGGAGACTACTCAGCAAGTGCCCTAACTATGCGAGGAAGCCTGGAGAGGAGGAAGACCATGGCTCTGAGCCCTAATACCAAATGGTCAGTGGCAGAAGACTCGCCCAGCCTTGCTCCTAGCTTCAAGGCTGTTTGATGGGAGCCCTGACCTCGAGATAGCTACGAAGTCAGCTATCAAAGGCCATCATCAAAGGCCAAAAGGAGCCTCTTTCTAAACAGTGGTTGGTCTGTGGTACCTAGGCCGAGCTGTGGTCACCGGATAGCTAGTGACCAGCAAAGGTTAAGACTGACCATCCTTGGAGAGTCCTGCTTCTCTGCTCAACAGTCTTTCAGCAGAATGCAGCTTCTGCAGGACCCTGTTTGACCCCCGTGAGTAGCAGGTGCCTCTGTTAAGGCTGAACCTGGGCAACATGAGCCTTCTCCAAAGGGCCTGGTCCACAACTGGGTGACAGCCATTCCCTGGCCGGCCTGTTCCCAACCCAGAGTACTGCCAACCAACCATACCACATGCTTCCTGCTGTTGGCACTCTATTTTTGGAAATGATTTTCTGACTTGTTTTTCTCCCAGGCCCCATAATAAAAAGAGCTGAATGCTACCCTGAGCAACTTTCAGGGTCGGTCTGCAAGACTGGGGGTTATGCTCCCCATAACTGTCTACCTATTTTGACACAGAGAAGACTGTGGCCAGAAAGAGAAAACTAGATACTGAAGTAAGAAGTTTCACAGACGCAAGGCTCTTATCATGGGAGAAAGAAGGAGGTAGCGCAGTCCTCTGGGAAGCCAGTTTGCAAAGGACTCTGTCTTCAGCTGATCCCACCTGAGGCTGCCTGGAGACCCAAGTTCCCCTAGTCATGCCCCCTTGTCCTGGCAGGGATTCACACCAGTGACACTACTGCAGTGGTTGCCAACCTTCCTAACGATGTGACCTTTAACACAGCTCCTCATGTCGTGGTGACCCCAACCATAAAACTATCTCCACTGCTACTCATAACTGCAACTTTTCTACTGTTATGAATTGTAATGTAAATATCTGATATGCAGGATATCTGATATGTGAGCTCTGTACTTTGAGAAGCTAAGGCCTCTTGGTCCCAGGGGGCCATGCTGCCCCCTGGGGATTTTAACACACATTACACCTGGACTGGACTGTCCCCAGGTAGGACCCTGACCTGCCTTCTGGCCCGGCTGCAAAGACAGGGAACAGTATGGAAGTTGCTGGGGAACAGAGCTCCGCCTCCTTTTGCTTTCAAATTTTTCTGTCCTCCCCACTTTCTGCTCAGACAGCCGCCTAGTTCCGTCTGGTCCAGGCACCTGAGGCCATTCTTCTGCCCTGTTCCTGAGCCAGCCATGTCTGCTGTATCAGGGTCACACACTAGGTCTCCAAGCCCGCATGGTGGAGGGTAGAGCCCGGCCTCAAGGAATGCTTAGAACAGTACTGCGGTCCCTCCAGGAAGCTCAGCTAGGAAGCCTCAAAGACCCTCAAAACCGAAATTTGAGTAGGAGCCAGAGAAGGGACTGCCCAAGGCTGGCTTTGACAATCGAGGCCGGAGCGCCCCCCCCCCCGCCGGCACAGGGCCTCAGGTCCCTTTCAGCTTTCTCAGGACACCCCAGGGCTCAAGATGACAGCCCTGCCGGCGTTGGAGCTGGCTGCTGTGATGGGGTGCTGGGTGTTGACAGGCAGATGGCCCCACTCCCCGCTGCTGTCACTTTGGGAACCTGACCTCCAGGTTACCAGGGCACTAGCTTTGGCGATGACCTCATTAAGCGCGGTGGCCACGTCAGCACCTTTCCAAAGCCCCTTTTATCACTCACAGCTGGTGCAGCCCCGTCCACACCTCCTCCCCAGCACGGCCTCTATCTTATCTCTTTCGGGTGGGGACCCTTGTGGGAGCCAGGGAGCAGGTCCAGGAATGCTGGGTCCAGACAGCCAGGTCATCAGGTGTTGACGTGATGGGGGTGGAGCAGGGGGGGCCATGTGATTTCTTGCTGATGAAATTGTACAGAAACACATTGATTTCTGGCTCGCATAATCCAATAATTACTACAGCGGTTATTCAGGGACTGTGTCTTGTGGGCTCATCATCTTGGCTACCCTAGTCTCCAAATTAACACCTTCGGAGGGCCTGAGTGGGAAACAGCCTGCTGCTGACAGGGGGCGAGCTCAGAGCACAAGCTTGCTGGAGGAGAGGGGGAGGCCTGCTCACTGGGAGCCACCCCATCCTGGGAAGAACTGAATGGCTGATTTCCAGAGCCAGAACAGGGCTCAGTGGCACCTGACAGCCAAGGTCACCTCCCACCTCCCAAATGGAGCTTCTGGAGTTCAAAGGCTCCGGGGAAGCCCGTTCTGTCTGTCCTCTCTGTCAGAGGCCGGCAGAAGAGGGTGTCTTTGAGCAAAGTGTGGGTCCCTCCCACTGCTCTGCACACTCAGGCCTCCTTGGTGAGCTGCATAAGCCATGCCCACTGGTCTGAATGAAGGCTGTTCTTTGTCTCAGTGTCCTTGGCTGTGTTTTGGGGATGGTGCCGAATGGTTTCCCTGCCCTTGTTTCTCTTTCTACTCTGCTTGTGTCAGGGCATCACACAGAATACTAAAGAGTGACCCAGCCAGGGGCCAAGCAACTGCTGGATTATAGCCTGTAGGAAGCTCAGGGCCCAGCATGAGAGCACTAGGGACAGACACCATGGCAAGCCCAACAGTGGAGTCACTTGAAAACGCCAGGGATCTGGGGCTGGGGTGACCCCGCCCCCACTGGGTCCCAGGCAACACTCTGTTTCCTGTCACCAGAGGGGCCTATGGTCTTGCCGGAGGCCCAGTAGCCTGACTGGCACCCTGATTGTCATCTCTTCTGGAACAGACAAAGCCACTTCCACAGAGCCTCAGCATTCAGGTATACACGGGGTCTCAGAACTCACCCCAAGGATGACCAGAAGTAATGCCAAGATGTCATGGCCACAAGGAATGAGTCTCTCTAAACCTTAAGACCAGGCTCTGGCTTTCTTTCCCTTGCCCAGCCCAGAGCCCTCCAGGAACTGGAGCAGCGGTAGAGCCAACTTTGGGGAACACAGGTTTGGGCTTTGTTCTTTGGCCCAGGGGATTCTTATAAGTTCCAGCATTGCCAAGTTATATCAGATCTTGACTGCATGGGACCCCGGCCCCTTCTGTCACTCAGGTTCCCACTGTCCACAGCTCCTCTGAGATCCCACTCTGCTCAGCAATGGAACAGCTCTACCTGCTGATGTCTGGGCCCTCTGGTCCCTATTGCCACAGGCACCTGTTGTTTTCCATGTGCAAAGCCCAGCAAGGCAGGGCACACCCAGCAGCAGGCAGCAACAAGCAGTAAGACCTGCATTTCCTGGGGCATACACAGAGGTCCTGGCTCCTAAGGTGATGCCAGGGTACCTCCCCAAAGCCTCCAGGTCCATCCCTCATAGGGACAGATGTGTCCACAGGCATCGGATCCTGCACTCCTGGCTTACTGTGGGCTCCTGTCCAGCACAGAAGCCCACAGAAGGATCACACAGTCAGAAAATGCAGTCCTGACCCCTTTATAAACTGCTGCTCCCAGCACCACATGCTAGGGACTTCAGAGTAGAGACTTCACTGCCTTCCTTGAGAGGCTGGGCACGTCTCCCAAGACGTGCTGGAGACTGAGATGCTCACCGTGAGGTGTTTTTCAGCATCCCTGAGGCCTTTACCAAGAACTTGAGTCTCTAATGCCTTTGTATACTTAACCCCCTGCCCCGGCATCCTGATTTCTGTGATATCTATTATTATGATAGATCATCCTGCAAAAATCAACTTCGGGGAAAAGGGGTTTATTTTAGCTCACAATTCTAAGTTACAGTCCATTATTGTGGGAGTTCATGATGGCAAGAGCTCGAAGTGGCTTGTCATACCACATCCACAGTCAAGAGCAAGACACGAATGCACACCTGTCTGCTTGCATGCTTGGTTGTGTGTGGCTCAGTCTCTACTTGTCTAGTTCAGGACCCCTTGCCTAGGAAATGGTGAGTCTTCCCATATCAATCAATCTAAGATTTGCTCACAGATATGCTCAGAGGCCAATCCAACATGGACAACCCACCCCTGAGAGTCTCTTGCCAGGTAATTCTAGGTTGAGTCAAGGTTACAGCTGAAGCTGACCATCAACCTCCTTTCTGGGAGGTGGTGATGAGACTGCACCTAAGCTGGCAGCAAGAATTTCTCGAGAGCCAACAGAGGCACTGAATAATCACCCAGTCCCTCTAGCCATTCAACAGGTACGTCAGGGTACTGATGGGTCACACACAGCTGTGGAAGGAGCCCTGGGTTGCATGGGCCCACCAACCTACACTTCCTATTGAGGGGGTGCTGCATGAGCACACGCTGGCTTCAGAGCCACCTGGTGAGATGTCAGATCTTCCATGTATATTTGGAGGGTAATGGACACTGTCTGGTGAGGGCAGAGGGAACCCAGATAGCCTATGGAAGTCATCTAAAGGAGTGGTATATTTGCAGTAGACTGGGACAGGCAAGGACAAAAGAAAGAAAAAGGAAGGAAGAAAGAGAGAAAGGAAGGAAGGTAGAGAAAGGAAGGAAGGAAGGAAGGAAGGAAGGAAGGAAGGAAGGAAGGAAGGAAGGAAGGAAGGAAGGAAGGAAGGAAGAGGGCCAGGGCAGGAACGAGGCTGCTGGCTGTACGGAGCCTCAGCATTCAGGCTGCTCCCGGGAAGAACCCTGGAACAAAGGTGGCTCTAGAACGTCAGGCTTACAGGAATGCCACCTCCTGCTGGGCAAGCCCGAGTGCCTCACTCAAGACCCTCTTGGCCATCACAGCCCTGTTGTGGTCTCAGCTTCCCCTCGTCATGCGGTGATCAGAGCATAAACACCTTTGCTGACACACTGAGGGGGAATGCCAAGGGGAGAAGCAGAAAAGGAAAGCTGATAAACACTTTCCATCTCCAACATTTTCCACATTCGATTATTTTTAAATTAAATAATCTCTCCGTAGGAGAAAAAGGAAAAGTCCCCGCTCAGCTCAGCCCTGGCAGGTCTCACAAAGCCCACATTGTGGGGTGCTGATGGAGAATGAGTCTCCTTGGAGTCCGCCCCTCAATGCCCCCTTTTATACTGCTGTCCACAGGCAGCCCCCCAGACTACCCAGCAAGGTGGAGACCCTGGACCACCGCCACGTGGTCTCTGTGGGTCTCTTGTCAGCTCCCTGGAGCTCAGGGTGGGGGGTGGGGCTGTGCAGGCTTGGGTGGAGCAAAAAGGCTGCCAAGAAAAATCCAGGTTTGGTAGGCAGTGTGGGAGGACCTGGGGGCCGGCAGAGGAGCTGTCACGTGGTGCACCTGGAACTAAAAGCTGAGAGATGGCAAGAGGCATGGCAGGACCCATGGCCCAGGTCCTGCCTTGCTGGCTGGGGCTTCTCAGCTGAGGCAGCTGGCCAGTGGGACCCTCATCCCTGCCAACTGTAAAACGAGGTGTCTGTGTCCCAGGTGTGGTGAGGATGATGTAATGAGGCACACATCAGAAACTTGTGTTCTTACTGGCATAGTGTGTGCTGTGTGTGGCAGGATAAAGAGACAGGATGCAGTGATGGGAGGCTGGCTTGTATTGGATTTGCTCTCCTGCAACAAAAATGATTACATGCTACGCACAAAATACTTTAAAAATGATTTGGAGGCACTAGAGGAAGAAAATGCAGCTACAAGCAAGGCGGATGAAGCCCTTCTAAGAAGGAAGGGAAGCGGGTTACCATTTGGCTTTTCTTTCAAGGCCACTGTGAAGTGGGCCCAAGGCAGCTGGAACTGGACTTTGTGGGGGGAAGTTGTCTGGGAATGGCATATCTTTAACCAGAGGCAGAACTCCTGGAGAGGAGGAAGCCATAGAGAGGGGATCCTCTGCTGTGTCTGGGAACCCCTTAGAGCTTGCTCCTGATCACCCCTACTAGTAGCACTGCCAGAAGCTCAGGAGCGCAGGCCTGGGAGACTGAAGACGCTGAGCAAAGGTTCAGGTCACTCAACACAGCAGAGGAAGGGGAATTTGGACTCAGAATCTTGTCAGTATAGAGGGCGTGGTAAAACTTTTTGACTTTCCTTTAAGACTACAGAAGGGTATCTATCAAGAACAGAGACCATACACAATGACTAAGGGCAAAACAGCCTAGACTTACCCTGGTCAAGTATACATTCAGGCTTTGGCAAGCTCAAGGTGAGCAATTAAAGATCAAAATGCCCGCTGGATGGAAAACAACATTTTTTTATTGAAATACAACAGAATCCAGACTTTATACAAAGCATCAGCTAGCATCCAATGTAATGCACAAAAGTTAGTAAATGTATAAAAAATCCAGGAAATATGACCCACCATCAATAGAAATATTAGCCAATGCAACTAACTCAGACACTCAAATTAGCACCTTTGAAAATAATTACTCTAAGCAAATCCAAAGATGTAAAGGAAAAGGTGATCATAGAAACAAAACATTGAAAATACCAGCAGAGACAATTAAGAATCAAATTCAGCTCTAAAGCTGAACAGTATGGGCTTCGAACAGCAAGGTGAAGGGTGGAGACGAAGGAGAGGCCCATTGGAGCTACCCAGTCTACACAGCACAGGAAATCCTGAGACAGATGGACAGAGCCTGTGACCTATGGGACAGTGTCTGGGGAAGGAGTAACTGAGGAAAAGGAAGAAACATAGGCTGAAGAGGTAATGAATCCAGAGGGAAGAAACCATCCCCTAATCAAAAGGCAAACCATAGAGAAGGGATCAGGTGAAAATGATCGCAATGTGTGAGATGACCAAGGAGTTGTATTTATACAAGTATTTATATAAAATTTAAAGAACTAACCAGTACCCAGGCACTGTGCTGCACGCCTTTAATCCCAGCACGCAGGAGGCAGAGGCAGGTGCATCTCTGTCAGCTCAAGGCCAGTTGGGTCTGTATAGAGAGCTCTAGGCTAGTCAGGGTTACGTAATGAGACCCTATCTTAAAACAACACAAAAATCAAACACTCAAAGACAGAAAACCCAATTACAAAGTGGACAAAAACCTGGAGCAAACACTTGCAAGAGCAGTCACACCAGAGGGGAGTAAGCACTCAAGCGACATACATGTGGGACCTACGTGAGATGTGACGTCATGCCCGCAGCCAACGGCTAGCTTTTAAGACCACAGCCTGTCAGAACAGAAGCAGCTGGAAAGCTGAAGGAGCGCGGTGCTGGGGAATGGTCGTGCCTTACACATTCAACAGTTCCATTCCCACTGCACACAATGAACAGTGGAGGCTCATAAAGCGTAACGGAACTTGATCCACATCGGCCTGAATGGGAAATAACCCAGAATGTTCCCAGGTTGGTGAACAAACAGCCTGTGGCAAGTTCTTGGGCAAGGGAGGGCACTACGAGTATGCAATAAAATGGAACATGGCAACAGCCCAGGCAGACGGCAGACGGTGGACCTA
Source organism: Pachyuromys duprasi (assembly GCA_028658305.1). Taxonomy (NCBI): domain Eukaryota; kingdom Metazoa; phylum Chordata; class Mammalia; order Rodentia; family Muridae; genus Pachyuromys; species Pachyuromys duprasi. The sequence goes on from CM053763.1 coordinate 123,204,824, forward strand.
GCTGGAGATCAGACCATGGAAGGCTGTGTGGAGGTCAAAGGCAGGTGAGATTAATCTAGGAAGTGGACCTCAGGTCAGCGGCTGCCTATTTGCCCGTGGGCACCATGGATGAAAGAGTCCAGGGCTGCCGAAATGCCTTCTGACGCGATCCTGTCAGCAGCCACCCACATGCACACCCACAGCGTGAATTTCATTGTGAAGTGTACAGGATACATGTGGGTGACTGAGGCCAGAGTGCTGGGTCTCGGGTGCTATCACAGTGCCAGCCTGGGCAGACCATCAAGCCCGCTGTCCTCCCTGCAGCCAGCAGCTGAGGCATTGGGACGTGGCCTAGACAGCGGGGCCTAGCAGCCCCCTCTTGCTCTGGGGCTTCCTGGGGTCACGGATGGGGAACTTCCCGCAAAGAGCTCAGCTCCACCCGGGAATGGAACTGAGGTTTTCACAGGGGATATTCCCGCTCTCCACGAACTTGGAACAGACCTATGGCTGCCTCAGTGGTGTCTGGCGAGGATGTGATCAGCACAGCGGGGGGAGGGGGGGTGAGCTGCCCTTCTGGAGGTGCTGTGTCATGGCTTCCCCAGGCTTTGTTCCAGGACCTGGCAGGACCTGAGACCATCACTGTACTCTTGGGGCCATCATTCCTGCACTTCTCACCTCTGGTTTAAGGTGCATGTGTTGACACGCTGGGCATCTCACAGGTACCTGTTCCCCACGGCGGGCCGTAGCAGCTGCCCTGACTCACTGGCCCTGGTCCCCTAGGCCCTCAGACTGTCCACTGCAGGCACAAATCTCGAGCATTGCATCACCTGCCTACTCTCCACAGGAAGCTCCCGAGGACACAGCCCCGTGCACAGCCCATAAGACTCCAGCTCTGGTCCGTAGTCTTACATAGCGTGCGGCCTGGCTGGGCCCGATCAACACCTCTGAGACCCCCCCTGTCAGCCAGGGTGAGAACCCTGCTAGAGAAGATGGTCCCACCATCTCAGCCAGGTGAGGCCGTGGCCAGCTGCAAATCACACCTTGAGGTTTGCTCACCGCCGAAAGGTGCGCTAGTGTGAAGCCAACAGACAGGTGGTTCGTACCCTCCACGGTGGCCCTCGGCCAGCTCCTCGGCCAGCTCCTCTGCCTGAGGCCCCTCGGCTCTGTGTTGTCTCACTTCTTCCGTCTGCTGGGACACAGCGTTGCCTTCATTGGCTGTGCAGTGACTTCTGCCCCTATCCCACCAACCCCTCCAGCTGCTAATTTCATAAATAGGCCGTTGTTTCTCTGGATGGTCTTTCTGAAGCATGTCCCCGGCGAGTGGAAACATTTAGTTAATAATTTAACACTGTGCTGTCTGCTGAATTTTCAGGCCCCCAAATGAGATCGATGGAGCTAACAATTGGCTTCTGGAGTTTCCTGGCTCTATTTCCTGAAGACACAGGCCGGTGCAGAAGAGGCAGCCTTGTCGGGGGAGGGGCCCTGTGTGTGGGGAACTGTAGATGGTATTGATGCGGGTTGTCAAAAATAATTGTTTTATTTCCCTGGGAGTGTTTCAGAGCCCCCGGTGCACTGATCCATGACACAGGCCCTCCAGGAACAGCGAGCTTGCGAGTGTCAATCAGCAACCACCCCCTCCTCAGAGGACGATCACCCCAACACCAGCTCACGAGGGGCCACCCGCACCATGTGTGGGTAGGACCCCAGTAAGAACTCAGCTGTCCTGCCAGACACTCTAAGACCCAGACCCAGGCCCCCCACAAGTACTTTGCCAGGAAAGATGGGGTCACATTCAGCACTAACAAGGCCACTGGACAGTGGATTCCACAGGGTGGATTTTTTGACCCTGGGCAAGCCTGGGGCCTCAGCCCGTCTAATGGGGTGTCCATCTTGCCCACACAAATGTCACTGTTCTGTGAGACAGAGGCAGCTGTTCCCACAGCCTAGATCCAGATGGTGGACGGCTCCTTTCTGAAATAAGGGCTCCCCTTTCACTGTGGAAGCAGAGGAATGGGGAGGGGGTTCTGTGCCACCCTTCCGGTTCTGTAGTGTCTCCTGAGCTCTGGCCTCCCCTTCTGCAACTGGTCCTCACTGCCTTAGCGGGGGAGGGGGGTGCTTGGGTCACGTGACACCAAGGTAGGAGTCCCTCATCAGTTCCTCCCATGCTGCTCTGGCCTCCCTGCCCAAGTCCCTTGATTTTTGTTTTCCCCGTGTTTATCCAAGTAGCGCTTCTCCCGGATGCCAGCAGAGAGACACTGCATGGAGACACACTTCCTTTCCATTCCACTCTAGACATTCCAGGCCTGTGTCCATCAGTGGTGCCTGTCCACCTGTCTGTCTATCACTGATATGCTGAGGCTGACCTCCACTTGTCCTGGGAAGAGCCTAGGGTGCCAAAGCTGGCTGGTGTAACTCTGTCTTTGAAGAGTGAGTGCCAGCTACTTCTCATCAAGTTGACATCCCACAAAATGTGGCTCAGTGATCAGTGGCCAAGAAGTTGTTCTTCAGGGTTAGAGACCAGGTATGATATGCAATTTCCCCTACATATCTGGGGGGGGGGCTCCGAAGATCCCCGTTAACAGCCTTGAAATCGTAACTCTACCCAGAGAGAGAAGGCTCCATGCAAGCAGCAGCAGGGCACTTCCTGCCATTCTCAGGAAGGCATCAGCTTCGGGGAGGCAGGCACAGGCCCACACCAAGGGGACAAACAGTTTGGCTCATCTTTCCTCTGACTTATCACCTATTTCAGGCACAGTCAGCTTGGCAAGATACAGCAGGACTCAAGGAAAACAGGACTTAGTGAATCCTATTAGAGAAGACTCTCATCCTGTCCACACTGCATCCTTCTGGGCTGGTGGTCCTGACTCCTGGGTACCAGGTGCTTTTGTGACCTGCCAGGCAGCACCTGTGACCTTGTATCCTGGGCTATCAGGCTGAATGTGGAAGACAGGCACCCATAGGTCAGTTCTGGAGACAATCAAGCACCTCCTGCTCTGGGCACCCAGACAGATGGACAGATGGGAGAGGCCCCCCTCCAACTCTGAAAGAAGATCTGAAGTCAGGAATTGGGTGGAAGTCAGGAGTGCCTCCTGGGTACTTGATTCTTAGCTGTGTTCAGGTATCAGACACAGCTGAGCACTCAGCTTGGACTGTGTGTGTGATGATTCTGAAGGTTTGGCCTCTCTTCTGTCCACTTGTAGGTCCCTAGGGTCTAGGGAGTCTCTGGCTAGGTGTGGAAGCCCCCACATCTTGGTGACTGGCAGAAACATGCAGTTTCTCCTCCTTTGAGGTCAGATTCCTGCTCTCTCCCTGAGGGGCTGCCTTTAGCCCCAAGGGGAATTCGCTTCTGTTTGATTTTCTTAAACAATCGACCCCCACCAGGTTGGATGTATGTGGCGGGGGGGGGGACAAAGACATGCATAGCTGTGTGCACATGTGTGTCAGCATGTGAGTGGGCTAGAGCATATGTGTTTACTTTCTTCTCTTCTCTCTTTGTAGCATGTTTTCTAGGGTGTGGGGCTCTAAGTTACCAGGCTAATGGGGGAAGAGATGAAAATCAGTGAGAAACTGGGTCTCATGGATGCTTGGAATTCCCAGGTTTGAGACAACAGATGAAAACTGCATGGAGTTTACGTGACCAGAGTTAATCCAGAGTGAGAGCATGGTGTGTGCCCACCACTCTGCCGAGGCCGGGGGTGTGTGCCCACCACTCTGCTGAGGCCGGGGGTGGGCAGCCAAGCCTTCTTCCTTCTATGGCTGGCCTCCCTTAGCTCCTCAGGCAAAGAGGACCCTTCCCGTAGAAATGATGATTGTGGAAGTCCCAGTCAATCCAGTCAAGTTAAAAGCAAAGGCAATCCAAACGGGAAAGAGGAGAGTCCAGCAGCCCCTGCTTGATATGACTTTATTAAGAAGAAATTAGAGATCCTAATAGCATTAAAACTGATAAAAATCAGTATAGAGTCATTGGAACTGATAAATCTAGAGTCACGAGATATAACATCAGCACATGAAGAGCAGTGGTGTTCCTGCACACCACAACCAACATGCTAAAATGCAGGGCAATTCCATTGCCAATGGCTGCCGATGAATACTCAGAAATATAGCTAATACAGGAAGCAAAATATCTGTGCAGTGAAAGTCATAAAATACCAGTGAAAGAACCTGGAGAGGGAGGGAGAGACACAGAGATAGAGATAAAGAAAGAGAAAGGAAATAGGAGACAGCCTATGTTTATGGATTGGAAAAAAAATCAGTGTTGTTAAGTGTTCATACTACTGAAGGCAATTTATCGACTCAGTGCAATTCTTACCAAAAACACTAACGCATTTGTCACAAAATAGGAAAAATACTCCTAAAATTGTAGAATAACCATAAGGACACCCAAACAGCCAGAACTATCCTGAACAAAGAGAACAAAGTAGGCACATCACAATACCTGACTACAAACCTCACTTCAGGAGCCATAAAGCTAAAACATACTGACAGGAGAATCAACATGAGGACTAATGGAATAAGATTTTTTTAAAAATCTAAAAATAAATGAATATGTTTATAATCAACCTACTTTTTTTTTTCAAAGACAGACTGTCATGTCTAAGGCTAACCTTGGACTTGCTATGTGGCTGAGGGTGACTTTGAACCCCGGACAGTCCTGCCTCTACCTCCTGAGTGCTGGGATTACAGGTATGCTCTACCACACCAAGTACTGGGAATCAAACCCCAAGCAGGCTAGACAAGCACTCTGCCAACTGAGCTGTATCTCCAGCCAGAAAAAACTGATGTTTGGCAAAGATAACAGGAGCCTATATTTGAGAGAGGCAAGTCGATTCTTTAAATGGTGGTGGGAGAAACTGAGTATCCATGACAGGAAGGACTAGATCTTACTGTCATCAGTTGCAGGATAAGTCACAGTGATCAGAGCCTTTAATATAAGTCCGTGAAAGCTCAGAACTAGTAGAAGAAAATACAGAGGACTCCTCAGGGCTGCTACAAGCAGACAACACAATGCCTCGTACAGAGAAACCTGAGAGATTCTACCAAGAAAATATTACAGCAAATTCATAAAGGTGAATAGTTATACAGTCAAAGCACAGGGATGATAAATGATCTGAAAAGGAAGGCTAGAAAGCTTTCAGATGTGACCCCAGAAACACTGGCAGCAAAACACAACAAATGATGAACAGGATCATCTCCAGTCAAAAGAGGGATCTGTACAGCAAAGGACACCACCAAGTAGAGATAGCCATGGGCTGGAGACAATCCATCTATCTGAACACACATGAATCCCAAATCCAGCAAAGCCCAGAAACCAGATCCAAAGACAGGAAATTATCTGAAATGACATTTTTCAAAAGAAGATATCTAAGTGCTCAAGAAGCATCTGAAAGTGTCCAGCATCACCATCCATCAAGGAAACCACCACGAGACACTGCCTCGCTCCATGTACAATGACCATGACCAACAGGACAAAAGTTAGCAAATGTTTGTTGCTGAAGATACCGGGAGCAGGGACTCATACTGCCAATGGGAGCATAAAATGGTACTGCCATTTTAGAAAACAGCATGGCTGTCCCTTGGAACAGTAAGGCCAGAGTCACTTACAGGCCAGCAACTCCACTGCTGGGTGTACATGCAAAGGCGTTGAGACCCCTGCTTGCTCACGCCTATTTAGCATTGCTCTGGAGAACTGTGCGAAGGCCACTGAGGGGCCCATTGAGAGATCTGTGGATAGAGTGTGGCATACATGGTAAATATTCAGCTTGAGGCCAGGGAGCCAGCTCAGTTAAGTGTGTGCCTGGCATGCATGAGGACCTGAGGTTGGTCTCCAGAACCTGTATAAAAAAGCCAAGCATGCTGGCATGTGCTCATAATACCCGTGCTAGAAGGGGAGTTCCAGAAATGAGAGCAGGATTGTCCCAAAGAACAAGATGGATGGCATCTTGGGAAAGAACATCTGAGGTTGGCCCCTGAACTCCACATGCACACACACACCTGCACACGTACCCACGTTAGTCACAAATAAACCTTAATGTGATAAGCAAGACAGGTGAGCATAAAAACTTGATGGATGAACATTAAAAATATGACTGAGCACAGAAGAGGTCATGTTAAGTAAAGTGGGCCAACCACGGAAAGATGAAGATCGTTCACATGTGGAAGCTAAAACCCAGCTTCCATTCATTCAGTAGATAGTGGCTTGCTGAAGTGAGAAAGGGCGGGAGAGAACAGGAGCTCATGACAGTTAATTGTGTGTTTCAAAATATCTAATACACAACAGTCAGTCCTAACACAAAGTGTTGGAAATGATGGCTAAGGCAGTCACCTGACCTGGCCAGCACATATCATACATATGTACATACATACATGTATTTACACCTTCATTGAAATGTCAGCCTGTAAGTCTGTGCCATCATGTGTGTCAGCTAAGATCACAGGTGGTGACTTGGTGACTGGGATGGCCCCTGCTCCACCCCAAGGACCACGGTGAAGAACCCCAGGCTCCTCCTAAGATTCTGAATGACCCGCCCCAGCTTCATAGCCCAAGAGAGCTGGCCTTGGATGTGGGCAGAATCTGGGCAGCTCAAGTCACTGGGGTGCCAGGTCACACGGAGAGGCCTTCCTTGAACAACTCACAGAAGAAGTGCATGCACAAGGAGAAACAGTCACACACAAGCATATGACCACGCTCACCCTCATTCATATTCCACACATGTACACACACGCACAAACAGAGAAACTTCCAGTCAATTAGACACAGGACATACATGTGTACATACACACAAAAAATACACAGACTGTGAATCCACACACCACATGAGCACTCACACCTGCCTCGGGATAGTGGTGAGTCTTAAAGCCCAAACAAAAGAGCCAGGCTGCCAGTTAGATTCCTTGCCAGCCCTCTTCTCTGCCCAGGGCACAATTGCTCAGTGGGGTCAGCCATTTACAAGTATGTGGATAGAGACACCACAGTCTGCTTGTGGGAGCTGGAATTATGTAAGGGGTCTGCATGGCTGTCATGTTCTGGAGATGAGGGCAAGAGCTGTTTACAGGATGAGCTGGGGGTCTTCGTGCCCATTTAGGCCCAGTCTGCTGCGCTCGCTTGCTCCAGTGATCTGTGACCATGGGTGAGGAAGCTCAGGTCTGGCTTGCTGGCTCTGGTGACCCCCTCCCCAACAGGCCTCTGACTTTTCAGGAATGCAGGATGGAGCATGGACTAAGGGTGGGTTCCGAATGGAATGGACGCTTTCCTTTGGAAAGTTCATTCACAGGTTTGCATCCAAGGGTGTGTTTTCTTTAAGTCTCAGTCAGAGGTTGGATTTCAGATATCCTCCGCTGACTCTGTCTGCTTGAAGTTCTGTTTATTTGTTTGGATTGGCCAGTCAGAAGTTAAAATAACTAAACTGCTCCTTTCAGGATCTTGCTCAGCACACGCTGGACATGCGACCTGCTGCCTGGGCCCAAGGAAGAAGGAGCTCTTTGTTGATGCTATGGGAGGGATTTCCCTGTGCTCTTCAGGGGCCTCACTGTCCTGCTGTCTCCACACCCTGCCCTCTGTCTACTCCGTTCCTTCGCCCACCTTCTGCTGTGCGGCTGTGGGAACAGTCCTCTGAGGTGCCTTCCCGGGCACACCACTGCACACTGTTCCTTCTTCGGGTCTGGCTGGGGCTCTCGCGGTGAGTTCTGGTCTTCTCATGGCGCCTGGGCCTCCATATCACTCCTCCCCTCCAGTGGTGTCCCGCTGGTCGTGATAGCTGGAGTACCAGGGTGACATTCTGCCTCTCACACAGGCTGTCTTACAGGCCTGGGGAGCACAGAGGCCCCTCTTCCTGCTAACTCCAGAAGCTCACACCCTGCTGTGTCACTGAAGCAATGAGGGGTCCGGGAGATGGCAGCTAATGCGAGCTCCAGCCTCGACACCTACGGTGGGCACCGTCGGTGGGAAGAGTTGAGAGGAGCTAAGAAGGGGGCCCTGGACAGACAGAGGTCATGATGGGAGAACAGAGCCCTGGCACCCTCCGAGCTCAAGATCAGCCGGAATCTCGGGCTGCTTCTGTGTCCTGTTTTCTTTCACCATGAGATGAGCTGATGGAATGCTCAGGCAAGCTGGAGAGGGGCTGGTGAGCTGCCATCTGCTGATGGTGAGCCAGGGAGCTCAAAGCCTCTGCAGTGGGCCAGAGCCCAAGGACCGGGTGCCCAGCCATACTCAGCTTAGGATACTACCCAGGAGCAGTGTGCTTCAGGTGAAACAGTTCCTTGTGAGCTCTCATGTCCTTCCGATGGACACTTCTATCCACAATGCAAATGGGGGATAGCAGCTGTCCCTGCACCCAGTCTCAGCTGCCCCTGGATGGCACAGGGTGGGTTCCAGCCAGGGGTCTTTCTCCCGGGATGCTCAGCACATCTGTTTCTCAGAGGCTCCACCAGGCACAGGCCATCGCAGCCCCGTCTGCCCTTAGGTCAAGGTCTCCTGCGACTAGCGTTCACCTGATAACGGGAAATGGACACCCGGGTGCCGTGGTTCTGCCCAGGCTTATGTTGCTTAGGTGAGATGTACGTCTGGCTACCACATCTAGAGAAGCTTCCAGAAGCCTCTGTTGGAAGACTCATGCTTGGGAAAAGGGCGTCTCCTTGTGCTCACACTCGGCCTTTCTTCCCTGATCCTGGTGCTCCAATTCTGAGTCACCATCCACTCTGTGGGTGCCCAGGGCTGTCTGAGCCAGAGCCCTGCTCAATGGAGGGTCCCTGTTCACGCTACCACATCTAAGCTTGCTTCCCCTTGAATATGTGGACGTGTCTGAGCAAAGAGACAGGTACCTCTCCCCAGTGTCTCCTCACCACCTCTGCTTCCCCAAAATGCTCACACTCAGCCAGTCAGTCCTCATGGCCCATGGCTGACCTCCTCTACATTGCCCTAAAAGGCTGAAAGTCGTGACAGTAACTCACACACCCTGGACTGCAGCAGTGTCTGTCCCTGTGGGATAGAGGTGATCCCACACCCATCAGCAGGTGTGAACTGTACACATAGAAAGGTCCAGTCACACTCAAGAACAGAGGCTCTGGTCACAGAAGCACACAGGCCAACCTTAGAACAGGATGTTGATGGACAGAAGCCAGTAGCTAAAGGGCACATTCTGCTTGCTTCCCTTCCTATGAGATGCTCGGGCCAGGCAAACCAGGCAGAGAACTCAGGACAGGAGCTGGGAACAGGGGAGGGATGGGGGCAGGGGCAGGGGCTGCTACTGGGGAGAGGAGGGTGCGTGGCCTTGGCAGCACAGCTCCGTGGGAGTGCTAAATGGCTTAAATGCTAAACATATGTATTTTGCACAATTTACAAAAATAAGCAAACCCTTGACACATAAGTTGGTTTAGAACAGAAAGAAACAAACACTAAACAAAAGCAAACGTGTTTCAGCAGAGCCTCAGGACCCCTTCCTGTCAGCTGTCTTCTCCTCTCCCCTGGGGCAGGGCACATCTGTGGTAGGTGGGATGGGGGGGTGTCACTTGGCAAGGTGAGTGAGGCTGAGACAAGCCCAAGAACCCCTCTCCTCCCAGATAAGGAGACTCTGGCCCATGGTATCCCTCTGCCCCAAAGTACAGACAGCTTTGAGAAGACGCAATGGGAGCCACCCTCTCCAGGAGGCTGGGAGGGGACCAACCTTGCCTTGTTCTTGCCATCCTCTACCAAGGCCCCCTCCACCCTGTGGTTAGCAGCAAGAGGGTGGCTCGTCTAATCCAGCTCCTGCTGAAACAACAGGCTCCCTAATTGAAATGTATGAGAAACAATTAAGAGTAATTGGCATCAATTAATGTGTGATTTTCTCCAAAAGCGTACACAACAAGAGGCAGAATCCGTTAAGGTTTCCACAGGCACACCGACGGCTTCCGAGGGGACACAAGGCTTCCACAAGCACACACATGCAGTTTCTACAATTACATTCCTCCCCCAAACAGGTTCATGTTGGCAGGGGGAATATGCCTGAATTCTCACACGTGATGGCCTAGGGGCTGAGTGGCTAAGGCTGATAGGCGCGGTTGGCCAAGTGCCTGCAGGAGCTCCTGGCAGGTTAGTCTTTCAGACAGCACCCCAAGCTTTCTCTCTGCCCCAGAGAGGCCCTCATCAACTCTGTTAAGGGTATGTCTGGTGCAAGAGGCACCCTTCTCTCATCCTCAGAGTATGTGAGCCCACATGTGTGCCGAGTGATCCCACAGTCCCAGAATCCCCCAGGCTGTACAGAACTGGCTGCAAGCTCTAAGTCGTCATTGCTACCAGCTACCATTTCCAGAGAGAAGCCTGTGGTGGGCTCCATTAGCCTAGAGCAGAGCCTATAACCACTGAGCATGGAACTATGATGACCGCCGCACGCTCCGGCCGAGGGCTCAGCCCAGGGCTGGCAATGAAAAGAACAGCTGCTCTCTGGCCTTTCCCATGGGAGAGGCCAGGCCAGCAGCAGTCTGCATCATCCAGCTGCTAATGGAGGTCAGGGTTATGGGGAGGGCCCTACCAACAGGTGGGCTTCTTCCCTGAGACCTGGCTCGTTGAGGATTTAGGCACCACTCCAACTGTACTACTTCCCTGCAGCCAGTACAGAGCGTGTTTACCCCTTACTCATCTGTGCCCCCCCCCCCACACACACACTGGTGCCCCAGCCTCTGATAATGAGGTGCAGCAGGCGCTCTGAGGATATGGTCCTTCCCATCAGTCAGTAGGCTCTGGTATGTAGGGGGGTGTCAGGATGGCTCCCCAAGCCCCCTCCTATGTCCAGCTTCTTGCAATGTGCCCCCACCAGGCTAGTACAGGAGTTGCAACCTGGGACCCTGGCAGTGCCCACCCCTTCAGCCCACAGGGGGCCCAAGCCCACCCAGAAGTGAGCCCTCTCCCTGGGGAAAAGCCGGTTCCAGGTTATCCCCTGGAGCCCGTGGTGGGCAGATGCTGTCTGTTGTGTGGGCCCAGCCCCTTCCTTATCAGATGGAGCTGCTTCAATTCCCAGCATTCAGGTCTACTTCCTGTAAGCTGAAAGCCAAGCCCCAGACACAAAGGGCTGTCCCGTATCTCAGCATCCCCTGACCCCAGATGCACACGCCCAGGCTGCTCTCATTTCAGCAGGTGAGACAGTCGCCTGCAGGGGAAGGGAGGGTCCAGGGCAGGGACAGGAGTAGAGAGGGGTCTTCTAAGCCTGGGCCTGAGTCTTTCTACCTCAGGCTCTGCCTGAGGCCCTACAAGAGATTATGACACCTTCCCCTGGGGGTGGGGCCAACCTGCTTCCCCCAGCCTGCAGCTCTCTCTGCACCCCTATTCTCTCACTGAGGTCAGAGAAAGGGCAGAATTGACTTGGAAGCTGACCGGGGGGTCCAAGCATGTCCAAGGTCCCAGAGGTGGGGGACAGGGAAGCATCCAGGAAACAGGAAACAGAAGCAAGCCACACAGGACTGCTGGTCTGCACTCATAACACGGCTGCCAACACTCAGCTTGGCCGCTTAGTTCTGGCCAAGCAAGGGTTAAGTGCTTCTGTGTGATTTGACAAGTCCAAGGTGAAGTGGGTGGCCAGAAGTCTCAGAGGCATCCTTAACCCCTCTTGGCTGAGAAATCTCACAGCCCTCTGGACAGGCTCAGGCTTCATCACCTGTGATAGGGATCAGAGGCCCCAGAGCACAGAGCTGCATTCTTAAAGGGACAGATCTCAAAGTCTCCTGGATTTCTGTCGCCTCCCTGGCTCACCAACTGTGTACAGTTCTTCCTAGCTGGAAGAACTTGGCTTGGAAGCTTACAAAGTCCCTAGTGGGGTCCCTGGCTGGTAGAGCATGGAGTCTTCAAAGCTTTCCCAACAGCTGATTCTCTTGATTTTCCTACAGCCAGGGCTATACTCAGCCCCTGAAAATGAGGAGAGAATGGGGACTCACTGGGCTGTCTGGGTGGCTGTGGCCAGCCTGCAGGGAGCTTCCTTGGACACCCCCTCAAGCCCACAGCCCTTCCTCTGCCTGGTCTTCCTTTTGTGATGGGGTTAGAATAACAATGGTGCTAGATTGAACCCACAGCCTGTCTCACTAATTTGGAGTGCTGACGGTGACATCCTTCCTGGCCTAAGAGTACAGCCTTGACAAGCCAGCAAAGTTATATTCTCATGGCTCACCACCCAGCGGATGGACACCATCCAGGGGTTAGACAAGTTCCGTTACATTCAAGGTATCAGGCGCAGTGAAAGGAACACAATGATTCCTGTCCTATGCTTCTTAGACCTTCCAATACAGAGCTCACAAAATCAAAACATCTTCCGCAGGCTCACAGCCTCCACTGGGGCTCACCTCACCTATCCTTACAGACTCTCATCTCCAGCGCACTGGGGTCCAGCCTCCAGCTCCAACTGCCACAGGCCACCAGGATGCCACATGATTAAGGGAACCTAAAGGTTCTGAAAGGGTTCCTAAGTTAGAAACCCAAGAACGGAGCCTACTATCCAACGTGGACTTTGAGTGCCAGGACCTATACCCTGTTAGGTCTCACATTACCTTGGAGCTGCTGGACTGGGGATGGTTTGCCCCACATGTGCCCTGCACTGAGTGTATCTTTGGCAGCCATTCTGGAGGCCTCCACGGAAGAGGGTTGGCTGCTAGGGATGCTGGAGGGGCTGCAGGATCTTCCTTATTTTTGTAGAACTGGTCCAGGGAGGGAGAGAGCTCTTTCAGCTTCAAGGAGAAGGGGCTCCTGCCTTACAGAGGAACTGGACCCAAAGTCCTCCAGTGCTATGGAGTGGGCTCTGGGACCCCTGAGCCTGAGACTCTGAAGGTTCCAAGACCCTGCAGCGCTACTTGGTCTTTATGGGCCCACTTCTCTTCCTCACTAAGAAAACTGAGCCATAAGAACTAGATAACAAGCCAGGATCCCCCTGGGTTGTAGCCGTAACTGGAGATGAGTGCATGCTCTAGGGCCCTGCTTGTGTTCTGGTATCCAAGCCTGGTTCTCAGGGTGAAGGCTCATCCCCAGGCCTGAAGAGACAAGCTTCAGGCACAGGAGTGGCTCTTCCAGCAGCCTTCCTTGCCCTGTAGGGAGGCTTGTGCTGTCAGTGGCCAGTTTGGGCTTTATCCCTCAGCCCAGCGACAGAGACCGGAGCCTTTGATTCAAGAGGACATCTGCACATTCCTACCCAGCTTTGTAAAGCGCCCAGCTGCCAGAGGAGTCATGAAACTGCTGGACATGTTGTCAGCTTCCCCGTGCCCCCCACCCTGGAAGGCCAGTTGACACAGCCAGGGACTTACCAGTACAGGGAGACAGTTTCAGTTCTCACTGTCATTTGGTGGGCAGCAGAGACACTGGAAGGCACAAGGCAGCTCCCTAGGACAGAACTTGACCCTAAGTACTAGGAGGTTTTAGGCTGACAGTCCTGGACCAGGAAGTACTAATATCCTTGCCAGGGCCAACAAAACGGCTGAGAGCCCCAAGCAGCGATGGGCTTAGGGTGTTTTGGAGAATCTTCCAGGCTTGGCTGTGTCCCCCTCACCGAGCTGTCTTCTCGGTGTGAGAGGATTCAAGGTCCTCAGGGTGTCTCTGGTAAACTTAGTGTGTTCGTCAGATTCTAGAATTGCCTCGAAGGACAGGGAGTTCTAATGTGAGTCCATCTAGAACATGTTGACCTGTGGGCATGTTTGTAGGGAATTATCTTGAGTATCTTGGCTGGGGTGGGGTGCCCTGCCAACCATGGGCAGCTCCATTCTCTAGCAGGGTGTGCGGACTGTATGGAAGGAAGGAAGGTAACTGAGCAAAGGCAGGTAGGCAGCCACTCTCCCTGACTGCAAATCTAATGCGATCTGCTTGCTTCAAGCTCCCGTTGCCCTGACTTTTCTACCATAATGGTCTGTGCTTTGAACCATGAGCTAAAATAAAGCCTTCCTCCCTTAAGTTGCTTGCATAAGAGTATTTTCTTGAAACTACGATGTGTGGTGTCCCTAGACCATGCTCTCTGAAGAGCTTGTTTTTCTGTTCAACATGCCCCAGGTCCTCCTAGCTAGGGTCTGTTCTCTGGTCCTCCAGAACTGGGGTGACCATGTATTGCTTCCTGGGATGCTCTCTGTGGAGTCAGAGAGTAGAGGGTGGATGAATCTGATCTAGAGAAGGTTCCAAGACCCTGCAGAGCTACTTAAGCCCCTCCCTGTCCTTCCCTCCAGAGCAGGCAGCTCAAGGTCAGAAATGCACTGGGGTCTTATGTCACCCCGGGCACCATGCCGTCAGTCACCTGGCTGCCTTCCTCCCTACTACGATGACCCTTGCTCTAAGAAAGGCTTAGTTTTGCCACCCAGGTGTCTGTGGTCAACAGCCATGAGCAGCAGCTGATATCAGCCCGTCAGTAACTGGAGCGGCGCCGGGTCAAATAACATCATTGGGATGGCAGCCCCACCTGGGGCCCGCTGCAGCCACCCGTTGTTGGTCCTGACTGTAGGCAGAGGTCACTGAAAGATGACTGGGGAGGGTGCGAGAGAGGGTTGGAGGGCGCTGCCTAGGGGAAGAATGAAGAGAGAAGCAGGGATGTCTCCGCTTAGACGCTGCCAGTACAACCCCTGGTGAGAACAGTCTTAGGCCTTCCCACCAGCCACAGTGTTGTCTCCTCTTTCAGCCAGCACAGACCAGCACCCATGGATTCAGACCTTGTCCCTGAAGGGTTCAGAGGCTGTAAACGGTAGCTCCATGGGACACCTTGCCAAGTGAGAATTCAAAAGGAGGAAGAAAAGATGTAGGTGAAGACACACATGAGAGTGTTGGGGTTTTCCTGCCCTGGGTTCAGGCCATGGCCTCCTACTGCCCGTGAGGAGCTTGGAGTCTGAGGGCCATTCAGCTGCTCCAGCCTGTCCACAAGTTCCTCACAGGCCAGTTACCTGCGGAGGCCCTGCCTGGCAGGACTGAAAGCCGATTCCTGTGAGGAGCAATTTTTCTGTCTGAAACAGAGGAGACATTGTGCCTAGTGAGGCCAAGCGTGGCCTGTGCTGGGGCAAGAGACTCCTCTGTCCCCAGAGACAAAGAGCTGCTTCTGCTGGCAAGCCCCCAGGAGAGGACACTGTCAAAGGCCACCTCCTGGCTGCTACCTGGATGTGCTCTTTGTCTGACTCCATTCCTCTGGCTATCCCTGGCACCCCTGGTCACTCAGATGATGCCAGAGTGGCTCTGCCAGCTCTGGAAGTACCTACTCTTGCTGTCTGTGGTCTCAGTGTGCCATGTTCTAGAGGGTCTCATCACCTTCCAAGCCATGGTAGATGGGAAGGGACAGCCATATCACTGAAATACAGACCCTGTGCAGACCTCAGGCCCAGGACAACAGGCTAATGCTGGGGTGGGCACATGTCCAATCAAGAGGCAAGCCTGGGGCTTGGTCATGCAATTATGGTCACAGACCATGATGCTTCATTTATCAAGAAAGGCTCTACCAGGGTGTGAGGGAAGGAAATAAGGATGGTGAAAACAAGAAAAGACAAGGGTAGGAAGTAAAAGAAAGCAAGGGAGGGAGGAAGAAAGGAAGGAAGGGAGGAGGAAGGAGGGAAAAAGGAAAGAAGGGAAAAAGAAAGGAAGGAAGAAGAAAGGAAGGGAAGAAGGAAAGAAAGAAGGAAGGAAGAATGTAAGGAAAAAAGAAGGAAGGAAAGGAGGGAAGAAAGAAGGAAGGATGAAAGAGAAAGAAGGAGGAAAGGAAGGGAGGGAGGGAAGGAAGGAAGAAACACCTTCGGGCTGTCA
Source organism: Pachyuromys duprasi (assembly GCA_028658305.1). NCBI lineage: Eukaryota > Metazoa > Chordata > Mammalia > Rodentia > Muridae > Pachyuromys > Pachyuromys duprasi. The sequence goes on from CM053763.1 coordinate 123,220,515, forward strand.
GATCACTCTGTCTGCCAACACTTGCCAGGATCTGGCTGGAGAATCCTCCTTCAGCCAGGGTCTCTTCCTCCCATCCATAAAAAGAGGTGGACTACCCCCCAGCAGAGAACCCCTTCCTCTTTTCCCAGTGAAAAATCTGCTCCTGCTGCCAGCGTGAGCAGCCCCGGACGCAGGATTCAGAGCTGGGGCACAGTGAGTGCCCTAAAACTTCAGAAGGCCTCTCTGACATCGTTACTAAGTCGTTTCATTGTTCCCTGCAGGGGCCAGAGGTTGTAAATACTGGAGGAAAGCTCTCTTTGCTGATGAGGTTCTGGGATATGAGGCCTGTAGTTTTTACTGCTCTGGATTAAGGGCAATCAGGCCTGCTGGAAAGCCCGGCTGCTCCCAGCCAAGCAGCCCCCGACAGAGTGTTTCAGGCTGTGTTTGCTTCCTAATACTGAGAAGAGTGGGAAACCTCTGGCCTAAGACTTCTGGGTATTCATGCCGGCTGACAGCCTAGTGCCCACAATCTGTCAGCGCCCTCAGTTGGTTCTGGAGGCACTTCAACAGCAGGGCACTCCTGGGAGCAGAAAGAAGACCCTTCTTGGGTGCTGGGCCAGGCCTGCTCTGTCAGCTTACATGCTCAGGTCTGGCTGCTCAGGCTTCATGAAGGCAGGGACTGGACTTGGGTCTGCCTCACTGAGCTCAGGCTAAGCGGTGCCACCGTCTCTGAGTCGCTCAGAGCCCGGAGGTAGCCTTGAGCATGAAGGATGTGTATGGGGTTTGCCTCAGCCAGATCAGTGAGTCCTTATGCAGTGGGGAACCCCGACACTCGTAAGACCCCCACAAAGCCCCAGATTTGACAATAGCACGCAGGAGACACCAGCAAAGAACACGTGCTGACCCAAAACAGAGCCTGCGGGCTGCTAAGGTCACTGCCGCGGCCTGAGAGCCAGGGCTATCTGGCAGGTGATAACAGAGAGCCACCCACAAGCTGCCCCTACTATCTGAACCTCCTGAAGCCTGGAGAGTGCACTGGAAGAGGCAGACACACAGGAAGTCCAGACAGCGGGGCCACAGCCCGGACCCCCTCAAGCCTCCATGTTTAAGGTGCTTTTGTCTCTCATTTTGGCCCGGCTTTGACAGGCACAGGGAATAGGATGTGAGTGGAAAAGTGAAAACAAGAAAACTGGGTGAGGGAAAAAGTTATTAAGGACATGTGAAAGGAGCCTGCTCAGCTGGATTGACCTCACAGGCAGCTGTGTGCTATGAGCATGCGAGCACACATGTGCCCACGTGTGTCTATGTGTGTGTGGTTAGGCCTTAAGACACAACATGAGTGGCTGTTTTTCCATGTGGACTGAGCTGTAGGAGCGTGAGCATCTGTGTGTGATATGGACTGCTTATGTATTTCTGTATGCACGTGTGTGTTTCGTATAGACATGTGTATGTGAGTCCATGTGGTATCTGCAGTTGTATAAAAGGGCCCCAACAGTGGAGATGCTGGGTTTGAAGGGAGGGTGGATGGATGCCAGTGTCTGCTGTAGAAGACAGATGCTCTCAGAGGCCCACCCAGCCTGGGCACACTGCGGGTCTGCCTGCTTAGAGTGGGCTGCCAAGGGTCCCAGATCCCCCGGGGAGCGTCCCATAGGGGACACACGGGGAACATCCGTCTCGGGAACACTCACTGGCCCCGCTTCAAGATCAGGCTACAGGGACTGGACCAAGGACGACTGAAGGCTCTGCTGCCTTTAATTCTGTTTTTACAAGGAGTGTGAGATTTACAGGCTCTGGAGGGGAAGAAACGGTGTAACCTGAGTCAGCCGGCAGCAGTTCATGCTGGGCTGGCTTCTCTCAGAGTCTGCCAGAGACTATGAGCACCAGGTCTGCACGGAGAGCTGCTGCCCACGGTCACAGCGCTCAGTGCTGACAGCGATCACACTCACGTCCGCCGCGTGCAGATGCACACATACCCCAACACACAAATGCATGAGTCTACATGCAAACACCATGTGTACTGACATAAGCAACACACACATGTCTATGCAACACAAACTTACACACATGCACAGGCTCCTATACGCAGAAACACCCACCCAGGCTGTATCTTAAAACCTAATTTTATACCACGGAGCTGCCTAGGAATTCAGTCCAGCTGAGGGTAGCTGCTTTCACACACTTCAAACTCTTCCCTGTCCCCATTTTTTTGCTTTCACTTTTTTTTACTATAAAAATTTATTTTTATTTATTTGTGTGTGTGTCTGCCACATGAATGCCAATGGCCATAGAGGCCAGGTGAAGGTGTCAAATTCCCTGGAGCTTGAGGTACAGGTGGTTGTGAACCAGCCAGTATGGGTACCGGGAACTGAATTCAAGTCCTCCAGAAGAGCAGCAACTGCTCTTTTCAGCTTCCTGCTGCCGTGTGTGTGTGTGTGTGTGTGTGTGTGTGTGTGTGTGTGCACGCGCACATGTGTGTGGTGTTGTTATACAAACAACCCTGAGATGCTCCCCAAATTGTCCAGCCTTTCTTTGTTCCTCTCGGGGCTAATACAGCGTGCACTGTGGACAAAGCAAGGCGGGAGTCTGGCTCAGGTGTCTGGCTCGGCCATGCCACCTGGATGAGCAGTGGACGAGGCATGAGCAGGTCCATGTGTGCTGAGACCTGATCTCACCCAGCTTCTCTCTGGTCTCAAGGAAGGCAGACAGAGCAGGTGCAGCTCAGAAGCTCTGGCTGCCACAGTGGTGGTGGGTGGGGATGCAGGCCTCAGAGCTCCTTCCACGTGGAACTCAATGGAGATCAAAGAACTCTGTCTTATCTCAGGAGGACCTTTGCGCAGCGCCAGGGACAGATTCAGCAGGAAGGCACGGGGCTTTCAAAAGGTGTGAGGGTTTTCTTTAAACAAGTACATTATTGATTCCTCTCTCTTCCGTGCTCTGAGTCAGGGGAACCAATGCAGACTTTGGCCTTGGAGATGACAGAACAAGGCTCTTGTTCCAGGGTGCTAAGCCTAGCCAGTCTGAGGTCCTCTGCTCACCTGCTTCCTGTCACTGCACTCCAGGGGCAGTCCTCAGTACACTGCTTTGCAGAAGCAGAGGGGGAGGGGGAGGGGAGGGGCAGAGTAAGAAGGAGGGAAAGAAAGGAAGAAGGGAGAGAGGGGAGAGAGAGGAAAGAAGGGGAGAAGGGAAGGGAAGGAGGAAGGGCAGAGGGGAGGAAGAAGAGGGAGCATGCCACTGCAAACTCCACTGTCTCACACTCAAATCCCCAGGGTCTGGACTCAACAGTGATTGATTCTTTGTTGTTTAAATTCCTTGTCTGGGGCTAGAGAGATGGCTAATATGTCAACTCCACGGGAATCCAGTGCCCTCTTCTGGCTTCTACTGGCACTGCACTCACGTGCATATACCCACACATAGACATAACTTAAAAATAATAATTAAAAAAATATTTAACGACTCTTTGTCTTGTTATTTGGCACATGAGTGTTGTTTTACTGTGGGGCTGCGATACTATTAATGAACAGTAGAGGGCAGTGGTGTATGCTTTGCCTGGTTCTGCATCTAGAAAAACAAAGTAGGGCTCTGGGGAAGCCTCACGTTCTAGGGATGGCTATCGGTTGTAAGTTTCCTCAGGAGTGGCTCTGCTAGTCTCCCTCTTCAGAGTGACCTGCTGTGAGGAGCCAGTATCTTGCTGACTAGGACAACAGCTGTCCCTGGGACCTTCAGCAGAGGGACTAAGGGCAGCTGTCTCCTGATTGACAGGTCTGATCTTGGCCTGTCTTCTGTCTCTGTGAAAATGTGAGCAAAGCTTCTTGTACAAGGTGGGTAGAGCCGTGAATAAGCATGTGGCTGGCCATGGACGGCAGTTTCGGGACAGCGTGGCTGTGCTGGGGTAGAAGACCCCAAGCTGCGAGCCAGTAGACCTGGGCAAGCTGGATCTTGCCCTTGACACCGGGCTTTCCTTACCAGACTGTGAAGTAGCTGACGCAACAAAGACCCTGTACTACCTGCCCTCTTTCCAGCCTGGAGCCCGGGACCAGCCAGCCGTCTGCTGACCCCTCCCACCTCCATTCTAAGATGTTTCACCCTTCTGCTCCACTGCTCCAACCTCGTCAATAGTGGCTTCAGGTCCCTCCTTACGCTCTGCTCAGTTTGGAAGCAAGGCAGGGCCCATCAATAGTGGCTTCAGATCCCTCCTTACGCTCTGCTCAGTTTGGGAGCAAGGCAGAGCCCATCAATAGTGGCTTCAGATCCCTCCTTACGCTCTGCTCAGTTTGGGAGCAAGGCAGAGCCCATCAGCCTGAACTGCCCACCTGTCTGCTGCCCAGCCCTTCCCAGCCATGGCCCGATGCCCAAAGCCGGCAAAAGGAGACATACCCTCCTCTCCTTCAAGTATCATCCCTTGATGCTGATGGCATTAAAAAAGAAGATGCAGGCTTAATCCACACCAAAGCTGTGTCCTGGCTCCTTTGTCCCTGCAAGGGACTGGAAGGCCACCAGAAACCTATATAGCCTGACCGCTAGACATTGCCACTCTGGGTCATCAGTGGGCCCGCCAGCAGCGTTTCACTCCAAATGTCATGCCATGTTCACCACTGTCTGCAGCACTGAGGAAGGGGACAGAGTTAGCCATTATGATCGCAACTTTCCTAGGAGAATGGCCAGGGAAGACGGGGGTGTGCTGAGCTCCAGAGGCCCTGTGACTCTCTTCCTTGTTCCTGGTTTTCAGTTTTCAGTCAGCTCGGAGAAGTCTTCCTTTTTGGAGAGCCTTAAGTATCTTGATGACGCTCAACGTTTCTAATTCTAGTTTCGTGACTTTCACCTTGGTATGTAGTCATTAGGCTTCTGTGCCCTTTGGGGACATTCACAAGCCATGGAGGTGTCTGCTGAGAACACAAATGGCTCCAAGTTAGAAAAGGAGTTTTATATGTCTGTGAAGTGCTGAGTCCTCTCTGCCCACATTGTCTGGCCTAAGTTGTGAAAGAATAAGAAGGAAAAGAAACAGAACATTGGAAGAAAAAAAAGGGAATTGGAACTACATAATAATTTTCTTAAAAACCAAGCAGCCACAGTGTCCACGTCCTGGGAGCAGGCATGGGTCTGAGAGAGCTGTGGGTTAAGAACCCGGCAAGACAGAGCAGGAAGCAGTTCCAAGGACACTCTTAATACAGTTATTAAAATCCGGTCCGTGTCTTCCTTATAATTGGGTTTCACCGCATAATTTAAGAAAAGCCACACACACAAAAAAAAACCTTGCAGTGAAAAACCGGGGTATAATTTTCTTCAATCAAGCCTGACTCATGACTGCAATTACCCCGAACCCTTTGCGCGCTCGCTGCGATGCTCCGGGCCGCTCGGGGCCGCTGTGGGTGGCGACCTTTCATGTGCCTCTCAAACCGGTCTTTATTGTTAGGTTTCAAATTAGCGCTAGCAGCAATGAGCAAATTTGATAATTCGATCTCAAATTAGTTAATGTAATGTGCCAGTAACCACTAACTAGTGCATTACAAAGATGAAAATGTATCTTTTTGGAGTTGGGATATAAAGTTAACCAGCCTGTCATCTGACTTTTGGAAACTTTTGGGTCTCCATTAAAGGAGATAATCTCATAAGCAACGTGCATCCTCGCTGCACTAGCTGTCAGGAGAGAGGGGGTGAAGGCTGGTGAAGGTAGGGAGCAGAATGGCTATCTGTCTTCAGGTGGCTTCTAAGGACAGCTCTTATGGCCAGGTGGCCAGTCAGAGAAGGGTCAGGAAGGAGCTGGCTCCCAGGATGCTTCTGCTTGGACATTAGCATCCAAAAGGCAAACAAGAAGCTTCTGAGCCTGATGACACCAGACCTGTGGCTTCCAGCGGGCCATCCCTACTATGGAGCGTGTGGTCCAGGACCAACCCCTGTGAATCAACAGAGAGACAACAAGGAGTGGTTGCAAGAGAACATGCGGCCTGTGTGTCTGTCCTTGTCTGCTGGGGTCTCCTGCAGGGTCAGTGACAGTCCAGCCAGGAACGTCCTTGGCTCCATCTCTTCTCCATCATCTCCCTCAGGTCCACTCAGAACATCTACTTATGTCACAGGAAAAGCAAAACAAGGTGGCAAATGTCTCTTACATCAAATGGTACGAAAGAGATGCGCAGGGCTGGCAACATATGAGTAAGGAAGGGGCTTGCCTTGCAAGCATGAGGGTGTGAGTTCAGTGCCCCAGCACTCACACTCACACAGGTGTGGTGGTACGCACTTGTAATCTCATCAAGGAGATGGTGACAGGTAGATCCTGGGATTTCAGGCCTCCAAAACCAAGATGATGCACCCGAGGAAGGACACCTGAGGCTGACCTTTGTACATTCATTCACTTGTACACATAAGAAAACAGAAGGAAGGGAAGGAAGGAAAGAAGGGACATCTCCATTCTAGCCACACTGCCAACAGTGGCAAATCACTGGCCAAGGTTTATCTGATGCTTTCTGTACACAAGGCTATGCAGAGCCGAGAGCCCAGGACTGGCTGGATCGTGGTGCCCTGCCTTCGGACTACAATGTCACCCAGAATCCAGCTCTTTGCTTCCCCTGCTTGTTCTCAGCACTTAATGCATGTCGTTGGCTTTTAATATCCGATCAGCCTTCCCTGGAAGTCTGATGAAGGTGCATTTGAGTCCTGAAGAATTCCAAAGCTCTTTCAGGATGGGGGGGAGGGGTAGGACTTCCCTGCATTCAGGAGGCCAGCTTGGCTGACCTACCCCACCCCCACCCTGTGGGTGGCATGGGGTCAACATGAGAGAAGACTGGAGAAAAGGGCCAGACTGTTGCTGGGAAGTTGGGCTGGGGCCCTGGACCTGTGACTTTAATCAGAACTGAAAGGAGCCTCCAGCCCGCCTGCCTGCAGGACAGAGGAGTCCTGTGCAGTCTGGCTCCTGGAGGAGAGGGGACTGTTCTTTATCTGTGTGGCCCGAGCCCTCTCTTCTAGGAGGATGGCCCCCAGCCCACTGAGAGCCGCCACTGTTCTCTCATCTGATGGATGAAAGGAATCTGGAAGCCAGATACTGTCCCTTGAGAGGACATTCAAGCCCTCGGACCTCTGCAGGCAGAGCCACTGGCCGCCGCATCTCCTCAACCCACCCCTATTCCCTCACCCCGCGGATCCCAGCCTTGGCTTGGAGGCCTGCTCTAATCAATGTAAACCAGAGACCTGGGGGGACTCCGATTGGAAGGATGGAAAAGTAAAACGTGATTAAGGGTGAAGTCACTGGGGATGCTCTCAATTGAAGCCTTTGAAAGCGGCTCGGGTGGATCAGTTTTCCCTCACCAGGAGACTTCTTGTCAGTTTCCATGTAAAGTAAAAAGACGAAAAATGCAAAAGACAAAAGCGTTTGGGGCCCTCCCCTCGGCGGCCAGGGACGGCCACCATGTTCTAACAAAGAGCAACCAGCTGGGCTTACTTTTGACAGAAACAAAGCAAAGCTCCCTGCCATACTCCACGTCCTTCATCAGCACTTCCTCCTGGCTCTCAGTCCCACCCCACCCCTGCGCCTGCCACCCCGGCTGCTGCAGTGTTCAAATCCACGGCCACAGCATCCTGGGTGATGGATGGACCCCTTCCTGGAACTTGAATATAAATCCCAGCCTGTACCGGGATTCCTGGCAGTTTGATTGATTGGAACTGTGGCTGGGTCGCCCTGTAGACTTTCATAAACTTGGAAAGCTAAGGGATGCAGGGAGAAGGGAAGAGACACGGAGACAGACAGAAGACAGACCCGCTCAGGTTCCTGTCTCAACAGCTTTCCACTGGCAGGCTGTGGGTGCTCAGTCAATCTCCTTCTGCTCATGTGATGTAACCATCACTTTATTATAAACTGGCAATGAAGACATTTAAAGCAGCTACTGTTACAATCTATCCAAGATGAGGAGGGGCGAAAGCTGAAGTCAACTCCTGGCTTCCTGTCCCATCTGTCTGCCAGACTGTGGCTGCAGGTCTAACGCATCCTCCCCCAAGGCTGGTAATTGCAAAAAATGAAGCAACTGAACCTGAACCAGGAGATCAAAGAGCTAAGAACTCAGGAGAAGATGAGGCAGGGAGGGGGAGGGGCTCTGAGAAGCAGCTGGGGGGAGTGTCAGTGACAGGGGGTGCCCCAAAGCCCACCTGCCTTTGCCAGTGAGGCAGAGAGACGAGGCATGGGCATACGACACTGGCTCCCAGGGCAGAGCAGAATGGCTTGACCAGGGAGGTATGGGGGAATGGAGGCTGGAGGGTACCATAAGTGGACACTCTCTTCTCTGGCCTCCATCTGACCTACATCTCTCTTGTCATCTAGCTATTTAATTAGCCCTGTGAAAACCTTTCAGACTCTGCTCAGACTTAAGTTCTGTCCCTCCATCTCTCTCTCTTTTCTTTTCTCTCCTCTCTCCCCTTTCATCTTTCTCCCCTCTCTCCTGTCTCTCCTTCCTCTCCCATTCTCCCTGGATCTCACCCTTCTCTCTCCAAATTTCCAGTGACAATTTTAAAAAGCCTTGGCAGTGCAGTATTGAGAAAGAAAACCCCAAAGCGACCATGTGCAGCCTCACTCCTGTGAGTTCCCCTTCGCAGACACCCTCGTTACCATCCCTGGAGACTGGTACTTTGAACTGCCAGGGCCACTCAGGACCCAGGATCTTCTTCCTTTGAATTCAGGAGACACGGCTTTTATCTGTTTCCTGTTCCTAGTTTTACTACGAAGATGGACTGTGGAAATCGGACCTCACCTCCCGACACTGCGTGACTTAGCAATTTTTATTTTCAAGTGGGTGAGTCTGTGCCACCAGCCCATGCTCCCCCCACAAGCGGTGATAAATCATGGCGGAGTGCTAACAGCACACACATCGACTCCCATTAAGGCTTCCTGTGTCGGGAAGCCGGGCTACGGCCAGCTCGGCTGCATGAGAAGCCTTCTGCAGGAGGAGTGAGGCCTCTGGGCTGCCTTCCAGTCCTCACTGGAAGCTAATGCTTTAGCACATTCACAAACCCACGCTAGGGGTGCAGATGCAGCTGCAGGTTGCCTAGGTCAGGGATCACAGGGGGCCCTAAAGGCACCCAGGCAGGGCATATGAAGTAGACTGAGATTCGCATGGCAAGGCTCCCGAGGAGATGTGACCATCACAGGCCTGAGTTGACAGTTGCTAGTTTCCACGCACATTTTAATCTCTTTTTTTTTCTGCTTTGCTTCTTGTCCTGCCTGCCTGGGGAGGTGGGAGCCAGCCTCTGCCCCCTGAGACCCTCCACTCTGGGAGCAGCTTTAAATGCCACTGGCTCCTCCCCACCAGGGCTCCTGGGATGTTGCGCTCCCACGCCTGGCGAGGCTTCCCACCCTGACTCAGGCCTCAGGGATGACTAATCATAGCAGGGGAGCAGGGATCAGCTCCGGTGCCTCCAGAGCCAAGCGGAACTCCCGGGATCGTTTCGTAGACAGCTAGTGGTTACATTCCTTTTCAGCGAGTAGTCTCGCCTTTATGTCTAACCGTCCGTGGGCTGGAGGCTCGTGGATGAGCCGAAACCACATCCTCATCACCACCACCCACCAGAAAGGGCTTTTAACAGCAGCAGCAGCTCTGCCACCGGCTGGCTCCTTCAGGGACGAATGGCCTGAGTGCCCGTGAGGGTTTCAGCACACATGTGTGCCAGCTCAAGGGAGCACAAACTTGGTCTTTCAAGAAGAGCCTCATGCTCTTCCCGTGGTCAGTGTGTCCCAAGGCACAGATGTATGTGGTATGTGCATGTGTGTGCATGCATGCCTTGAGAAGCCCTTGTCCCTGCATGCTAAGGTCACACGTGTTCCATATCCAAGCACACAAGTTATTTCTGGAAAAATGTTGAATCTCATAACAGCAATAAAAGGAAAATACTGGCTCAGCCAACACAAACCTGTGTCTGGAACATGCTCCAAAATACAGGAATGTGTATGAGTCTGATATCCCAGCATCAGAGCTAAGTTCTAATCCCTATAGCTGTGCTCCATGGAGAAGGGTGGGGGGGTCTCTTCACAGAAGCCCCTCACTCTGGTGGACCAGTCAGTGACCCCGCTGCTGACCATGCCTGCTGGGCCCGGGGTTCCCAAGGCTTCTCCAGAAGGACATGTTGACAGTGTTGTTAGGAAAAGTTGGGAGGCAGCCTCCAGACAGGACAGAGGAGGGCTTGAGGCCTGCGGCGATGGCTTCAGACCTGTAAGGTGGGGCCTCTGTCCTGGTGCCCTGCTGAGGGTCCTCAGCACTGTGATGGCTGCCTCCCTCAGTCCCTGCCTGGGTTACAGTGTGGTAGGGTACAGGCATGGGACCAAGCTCCACAGGTGTGGCAGCCGCCTTCAGAGAGTCCAGGAGGGCACGGCCAACCGACAGGAGAGGGCTACCCTGCCCTGGTTCAGTCCCGATGGCCAGGAACCGGGATCGGGGCTCAGGGCGTCTCATGAAGGCACCACCAAGCTAGACTATGAATCCTCTTCCATACGCACATGCAGCTGCTGGTCCTCACTCTAGCAGCAACCCTTGGCCATTGCATGCTCTCTCTCCCATCTTCCTCCCTCTCTCCTTTCCCCGCCTTCTCCCTGCAGCAGCCCTGGGCTTCCCCTAGGCCTCGGGCTCTATGCCAGGAAGTCTCCCAGGAGCCGGGGTCACATGCTGGATGGTGGGCACATGAGAGTTTAACATGGCACCAGAGAGGCAGCTACCAGACAGCTCAGGGAAGAGCAGCATTCCACCTGAGCTGGTGCGGCGGCTAGGACAGGTGCTTGCCGCATAGGCCTGCTACCCCGAGTTCGAGTCCCGGAACCCATGCAAAGGTGAAAGGAGAGAACTAACTCCACAACGTGCTTTGAACTCGACTCACACCTCCCTCACACCACACGTATGCGAGTGGTATTTAAAACAAGATTTCCGTTCTGTCTCTAGCTTCCCTGTCCACTTCCAAAGGGAAACGAGGGAAGAGGGCGACTACGGACTAGCACTCTCCCTGGGCACGCAGCAGCATGTGCCTCACACAGTGGCAGAGACCCTGAGTGGCAGTTGCAGGACACTCTGGTTGGCATTAGCAGGAAGCCGGCCAGGTCTCAGAACGGGCTCAGGCCTGGCCCCAGGGGTTAACCCCTTCAGCACTTCACCACACACCGCTGGCATCCTGAAGCTCGGGTGCCCTGGGTCACGATCAGCTGAGGACTGCCTGCAGCCCACCAACTTACGCCGGGCTGCTCCCACCTCTTATACATAAGCACACATACAAGCAGCACATGTGCATGTTTATATACACAGCCACATGTACACACACACGTGTGTGCATGCTCTCACACGTGTAAAAGCACACACACCCAACCTCACGTTCACGTGCATATACGCATTCACGTACACGTGCAAATTCTTATATACACATATGCCAGTACTTGTTCACAGATGCAAGTACACAGATGCCCACATATGTTCACAGATGTACATGCTCACCTCCATGTGCATATTAACACATGCTCATCTAGTTACACATTCATGTATGTTCACACATGCACACACCTATTCCTCTCTGGAATCATCACAGCTCAGGCTCCAAAGAACAGAGCATCACTAGAGGGCAGAGGCAGAGGGAGAGGAGCCAGTTGGGTGTGCATAACAGCCATTATCTTTGGGTGAGGAGGCTTTTGTGCCTGGGCTTTGGGGCCACATAGCCCACTGGGATGTGATCTTGTCTGAGCTCACCACAGAGGCCCGGCAAGGACCCTGGACAACTCTAAAGTCCTGGGAGCTATGGTGCCACAGTCTGGGCTGAGCTAGAGAGGAAGGTGCTGAGCTGGGTCCACAAAGCCAATGTCCTGCAAGCATTGCCCAGTACCTGGCTTGACAGAGTGTGTGCACTGGCACATCTGGGCCTTCTTGGGGGAGGGTGATTGGAGGCTCAACTCCAGAGGATGTGCACACTACCCCAGGCTTCCAGCCACGATCCCTGTCAGTATGCTTTGCAGGAATCACCTGGGAGCCACCAAGGGCCCAAAGGAGGTCACTGGTGTGTTGATACCTATTTCACAGATGTAGAAACCGAGGCTCACAGACCTCAGAGCACTGCCTGCACTCTGGGGCAGGCACAGACTACAGGACACCTGTGTGATTACATCTTGGTGTATAGTAACAACGTCCTGTGTGAAAAGAACTGAAGCCGAATCCATTGATGCACACAGGCTTGAGCATGTGCTGGGCAAAGGGGGGTTTGCCCTGGGTGGGTCCAGGCAGAGATGCTACTCTGGGGCTCTTCTGGGGATTTATGGTTTATGCCTAGGGTGGCACATCTGGGTCTCAGAGGTCTGTAGTTAGGGACTCAGCTCAAGCTTGGCCTCCAAGAGCAGCAGCTGCTATAGGGAAATGCCTTGACCTGCAGGGTCACGGGTCCATGTCTGCATGGTTGAGCCCTGAGTGGGGCACGGAACACGGAAGCATGGTAACCCCTGGTGACAGCTGGTCACATGACTCACGCTGAGAGACTTTACACCTCTCACTCAATCCTTATGTCTCTACAATATTCTATGGAAGAGAATGAAGCACAGAGAGGGTGTGAATGTTGTCCAAGGCCACAGAGCATACAATGGCCAAAGTAGGTGGAAACTCGGTGGGGCCAGTCTTCCCCGTCCTTGGTGGCTGGACCCGCACAGCATCTCATCAGCACACTAGAACTATCCAGGATCAGAAACAGGGCTCTCTCCCTGTGACCTTCCTTGACCAGCTACTGCACCTGCTGCACACTTCAGGGATGCCAGAGGGAATGGCAGAACAGATCACAGGACCTGGGAATGGAGAGAGAGAGAGGGCAGGCACTTGTAAAGGCCTGGGATGGGTCAAGTGGAGTCTGAAGTCCGCAGAGCTGGGAATGAGTGGTCCAGGGCTGCCTGGCATTTCCCTGAAGAGTGAGCCTGTGGAGGTCAGGGTTCACCCAAGATGGACACGTGCGAAGCCCCTACAGGCAGGCTGCCCCGTGAAAAGGCACCAGCTCTGCAGCAGGCATGGAATGATCATTCCCATTGTTCTAACACACTGTGTCACATCCCTGAAGCACCGTCATCTTCACTGTTCTGAGAAAGGAAACTGAGGTACGGAGATGGTAAGGCATCTAACTGATGGTAAGGCATCCCATAGCCAGGAAACAGCTGAACTGGAGGCAAGTCAGTGAGCTGATCATACCTACTCCTGGGCCTGTCCCCCGCTGGCCAGAATCTGGTACTAGGCATCAACTTCTTCCCCGGAGTGTCAAAGAGATGCACTGGGCCAGGGGCTGTGACGGGAACCACCCTCAACCCAACAGAGGTTAGGCACTCAGGAGGGAGAGAGCCTCCCAGACCACCTGCTCAGAGTGCTGGGTCTCCTGATGGAGTGAAGAGAAGGAGCCTGAAGACCCCCAGGGCCTGGGCTAGGATGGCACAGTTCTGTAGGACACTGAGCCTCCTGTTTGTGGGAGACAGTTGAGCTCCCAGGACCTGAGGTCGCCAGTGTGTAACCTGGGAAGACCCTGAAAAGCAAGATGGTGGCCATGCTGCTGTGTCACACAGAGTGGCATACCACCCCAAACTGGGCAGACACAGGGCCAGGCCATATGATGTGACCCCAAGGACCCTCGGGTACATGGCAATCAGAAGCAGAAATTTTGGGAGTTCTAAGAGTTCAAGGTCATAAGGGAGGTTACATGGTGCTGTTTCACCTCCTCGGTGGTGTGTGTCACAAATGTCCCTGCCCTTGGGGAGGCTCACTCAGCCTAGTTACAGAGCAAGGGTGACTGCACAGGGCAGAGCTGTGCCAATGCATGGCAGTTTGCAGCGCCTGGCAAGCCTGCAGGTCTTTTTTAAGATACTTGCCTCTGGGATAGAAAGGTGAACTTCCCACAGAAACCGTGCTGGGTGAGGCTGAGAGCCTGTGTGGGCGGCCTGGAGCCAGCAAAAGGGAACCCTGGGGATCTCCGGGCCTGTGACAATAGCCCTGCCCCTCATAGCTTCTCTTGGTAAATGCTTACATGCTGGATTTTGCCATAGATACAGATGGCCTGGGGGCAGATCTGAGGTCAGACAGGAGAGTTTGGGGTCAGCATATATGACTGACTCACTGCAGAAGCCACCTTCTGAGGAGGCAGGTGGTAGAGGTAGGTGGCATCCGTAGGCCCGAGAGTACTCACTGGCTACGGTGTACATTAAGCCCCATCTAGAAACACTGGAAACAGGAGGTAGACACATGTAGACATACCTGGGAAGCCTTCTGAGTATGTGAATTTATCACAGGCATGGACTTGTGAACACAGGTCCAGTGAGGGAAGAGGCTGACAGTCTAACATCCCAGGTACTTCACTGGCAGGGAAACCACGATCCCATCAAGACTCCACTCTGAAGCCTGTGAAGGCCTCCGGATACAGCAGGGAGAGGTCACACTCAAAGAGCCGAGAGGACACCCAGGCTGGCCTGAAGCCTGGGTACTGTGGGAGAAACTGCCATCAGACATGCTAGGCCCAGGAGATGCTCTGCCACGCAGCCAGGAGGAAGCCACGGTTGGTGGGATAACAAAGGGCACTGCCATAGAAGACAGACTGTGCACACAGAGGCCTGGCAACCAGCTCAGGGCTCACCTTGCATGCACAGAAAAGGCTGTCACATGACTCAGCAAGTCTAGTCCACGTATGTCTCTAAAAGAGAGGACAATGGACGCCTACACGGACACATGCAATGGAATGCCTGAAACAGTTCTATTCCTAAGAGATGCACAGAGGAGACAGACGAATGGCCGAGTGAAGGGGCTTGTCCGGTGCCGGAACTTTATGTAGCTACACAGGGAACAGGGGCTGGGCAGGGCCTCTATCCCGTGACCATGGGGGCCCGAGTCCAATCCGAAGTCTCCATGCCTGGCATGGCAGCTGAGCCCAGCGCTGGGGTGGCAGAGGCAGGAGGATGCCCGCAGCCTGCTGGCCAGTCAGCTTGGCCTAGTTGATTAGTTCCAAGCCAGTGAGAAGACCTTGTAGACAGACTGAGGAATGACACCCAAGATCAAGTGTTGTCCACACTCATCTGTACATGTGTAAATGGATTTCTGAACACACAGGTACAGATGCATGCCCAAATACACACACAAACACATTTTGTCTTGTTTTGTTAGAGAGAAGGAGGCGGACCACATATGTTACATCATGGGTGGACTTTGGAAACACAAAAGAAATTTGCTGCAGCTTGTGGTCCCATCAGTGTAAAATGTCCAGACGAGGGAAATCCACAGGCAGGTAGACCAGTGAACACCTGGTGCTGAGAGAGGCTACAAGAGAATCGGGGTGCCTCCTAACAGCTTGTGACAATGAGCCTCTCTGTGGCCACGCTGGAAGCCCTGAACTGCACATTCTAACTCTAACTCATAAATGTGAGCTGGGCCTAACACTGCTCTAAATGCAGTTTTCATTACATGGGAGCACATGTGTCAGGAGCCGTGTGTTTCTGGAGTACTTACATTTCCCCAAATGCCCCTTGCCTCCTGTAGACGGCTGTGTAGCAGATTCCCAGAGGCAACCTCCATCCTCAAAACAGACCACCGTCACATGCAACTGTGTCACAGTGAGGCTAATGGCACAGTGGGACCAGGTCCCTGCAGACCAAGCCTTGGAGCCCACAGGTCTCTCCACCACTCCATTCTCATCCGGACAGCTAAGATATGAACCCTGTTTCCTGCTCTTCTCAAAACTGAACTGTGCATCATTCTAGAGGTGACAATCTCAGTGCCACCATGTGACCTCCTTCTGAGGGCCACAGCAGTCCTCAGTACTTCCTCCCAGCTATTAGGATGACAGTGGTGATCTCAAGGCCCTTGGATGATGGGTATGGTTGTCTACAGACACAGGAAGCCCTGATCCAGATGTGCTGACGCTGGAGGGGAACTGGCCTCTCCTTTGGGAAGGGTGCTCTGCCACCTGCACCTCTAAGGTGGGTTCTGGTCCAAGAGCTGGCATTACCAACTTTCACATCACCAGCCTGCACCCCAAGCATGAGACGGTGAGGAGGGTAAGCGAATGTCCCCACTGCCTAGGCACCCACCACGGAGGGCGGGTGAGCAGCAGTATTAAACGGCATCCACTGGATCAAAGGATGACCAGGAAGAGTTGATGAGGTTCTCAGCTTCCAGGAAGTCCTCTGCTCCCACCCTGAGCAGACCCTGCAGTCGAGACTGTCTGCCTCCCGAGTTCCACAGGCGTGTCCTCACTGCTGGCCCTGGCCCTGCCTTTCCTCCTCCCTCTTCTCACGTGGCAGCACTTTTCCTCAGCCATCTGAAGGGTCTGTCGCCCTTCCTGCCACTCTGACAGTCTGATCACTGATGGGCTCCCTCCACTCCCAACACCTTGGCCAGAGCCTGATTTCAGATAGAAAAGCACCTGAGTAGGAACCCAGACCAAAGCAACAAAGGCAAATCCACCAATGCAGGGCTGCGTCGCTGGATGGTTGCCTCTTCCTGGCCCCAACACAGGGCCAGGACTCTCTGAGCGAGGAATCCAGGAACGCTTGTCCGGGTCCTGACTATGCCAGGAGCTCTAGACTCAGAGGTCTTCAGTTCCTGCATCTTCTGCCAGTGCTTTGTCTTTGGGGGTTTGGATATCTCGCTCACAGTGGTCCCCAGTAAGTTTTATTAGAAAGGCTCTCTCAGGGACCAAAGTGTTTGCTGTTGCTGGGACCAGAGATGACCCTACTGGACCCCTTGGGCTATGCTGAGCCTGGAGTGCTTCCTGAGTCAGCTCATCAACCAGTCAGAACCACAGAGGTGGACAGGACATGCCGTGTTTCAGCTAGGACTGCCTGTCAAGTATAGGCTTAGGTCAGCAGAGAGGCAGGGAAGACAGTCCATGAAGGAGTAGGAGCCGTCTGGGCAACCTGAGCTCTCCTCTGGCTTCAGAGCTATGGCTGGGAAGGAAGTCTCAGGGGCAAGGGGGCATTCTAGGCCATGCCCCATGGTCAGAAAGAAAAGCCCAGAGCTCTGTTGGCCACCTAAGGAAGGGGGAAGGACAGCAAGTTTTGTTGGGTGTCACGGGGTCAGCTCGTATGGGCCTCACACACACCACAACGGCTGGCACAGCTGTGTTGAGAGTCAGAGACTCTGTGTCACACCCTTCACCAAACATGGGTCCCAGCCAGTGGCTCTACAGTACCGAGATGACATGAAAGGTTTCTTTGTTCCCTACAAATGGGCAGGCCTCCATCCTGGACCACAGGCTCCATTTCAGCGACGGAGATGATCTGTCAAGGGAACGTTTCCACAGGAAATCGCTTCTCCCCACCCCGTCATCACACTCCAGCCACCTGGATGGGAGTCCCCGGACAGATCTGCCATCTCACCAGCATCCTCACAAATAAAACACGACTCCCCCCTGCACTTCCCAGACGCCCGTTCAAGAAACAGCTCAGAGGAACTCAGCAGGAGATGCCATGTCACAAGTGGCCACTATCCCTGATGGTGGCCAGGTATCAGCAAAGACACAGAGAGACTGCCCTCACTAGCTGCTGGAGGAGAGGCCAATGCTCTGCCACCAGGGGGTGCAGCCAGGAATTCCTGGAGCTGCCACAGGATGCACTGCCAAGGACGTGCCCAGCAGGAACGAGGACACCTGGTCACGCAGCAGCTTTTCCAAGGTAGACACTGCAGCACAGCTCACCCACCTTAGCGGCGACAGCTTGAATGAGTGTGGATGGATGGATGGAAAATTGCACATAGCCTGTCTGTGCCACCAAACGCTATCTGACCCAAACAGAACACCCAGGGAATGCAGTGGCTGAACTTGGAAGCACTGTGCAAGGACAGAAGGCCTCATGACAGAGGCTGCCATGCACAGCTCCTCCCATAGGAAATCTCTAGCTTTGGCTAATCTAGGGAACATTTCCAGGGGCTGTAGGAGGTGGGGGGAGTGGCCGCCAGCGGCAGCTGGTGGCAGCCCTTGGCGGTAGGGGCCCTTGGAGAGGGGCAATGGCTCACTAACTGTAAATAATGCTGGCACTTGAACACTGTGAATCAAAGTCATCCCTTCACCAGGGTCTTTTCACAGCTTGTGAACTGTTTCTCAAAGTCAGTGCACATACATGCTTATATATATTTCTATTTATATCTGCACTCTTGATGTTTCAGGACAGTCCTTCATTGGCCTGGGACAATAGTCTGGGTTGGCTAGCCAATGAGCTCCAGGGATCCTCCCGGCTCCGTCTGTGCCACCGCCACACTGGCCTTTTCATGTGAGTTCTGAAGGAGCAAACTCAGGCTGCTATACTGCTATCACAAACTCTTACATCCGAGCTGCGCCTGAAGCCCTGAGACTCAGACTCCTGTGTATCAATTAACTACTCACTTATTTTATCTAGGATTCCCAAATAATGCCCAAAGTGCCAGTCATGTGCTGGTTAGGTCTGGCACCTAAACAACTGCACATGTGAGCAAGGTGGTGTACTCACTAATTGGTAGCAATGTTGCAACCAGAACTTGCAGGAACCTGCCCTGTCTTGCCCCTAGGACCAAGGGTTCAAGGCTCACCAACTCAGTGAGCCTTTTCAGAAGTGACCTGTAGCAAAACGGAAACAGATGGGGTAGACAGAGGTGAAGGCAGAGCCATCTCAGCATTTCAGGAGACGTCTGTGGCCTCAAGGTGCAGGACTGGTGCACTACCCCAAGAGCCTTGAAGGGGAGGGAGTCTCGGGCATTTCTGAGAATCCCATGGCCTGGCATGACTCTTCATGCTAAGAGCATGTAGGGAACAGATGCTGGTTGTGGGGGTAACTTACAACAAGAGCTGTGCTTGGGAATAACCAACAACTTTGAGGCAAAGCACAGACCCCTATCTCCAGGGGTCTTTTTGACTACAAATATGGGTCTCCCCTAGTGTGTATGTGTGTGTGTGTATGTGTGTGTGTGTGTATGTCTGTGTATGTGTATGTATGTATAAGTGTGTGTATGTATGTGTGTATGTGTATATGTGTGTATATGTACGTGTGTGTATATGTTTAGGTCCAAGGATAACCTTGAAGGAGTTGTTTCTCTCCTTTGACCATGGGTCCTGGAGTTACAATGAAGAAGCCTGGTAGGAACCTCCTTTACCCACTGAGATATTTCACCAGCCCTCATGCCAGGCTTTTAAGCCCTGGACATGGTCTGTAGTTGAGTCTTAGAGAGGCCTTTAGTGCCATGAGCTGGACCATCAGAAGAGCCAGAATTTGCCTAGGGTCACCAAAATCCAAAGACACTTAGGAACTGATTAACAAGGAGTCATCAGAATGCCAATTCCAAGCCACCCTTTGTCTCCAAAGCACATGTCCAGGCACTAGTATAGTTAGCCACTCTTTATTTGTCCATCCGCCTGGCAAAGCTTTGTAGAGTCAAGAGCCTTGCCATTTACAAGGGTTCTCAGCCAAACAAAGCTGGATTCAAGGTGTCATTGCAATTCCGGGTGAAAACTTCCCAAAGCCAACAGGCAGCGCCGTAACTAGAGCACCACACATTCTCAGGGACAAAGCGTCCCCTACTCCCTCTAATGTTGAAGAAATGAGGGACATCCAGGCCTGAGAGGGAAGCTGTGGGGAAGGCCTCCATCTGTAGGGTCCTGGCTCTGGCGTAATCGGTTTTCATGTGGGTTAACAAGATCAGTTGCGAAGTAGAAAAGGCACATGGGGTGGGGTGGGGTTAGGAGACATGACACAGAAGCTAAAAAGTAAAAAGGGTTTCCTTCTCACTTGCCACTCTTCCATAGGTTCCATGTTCAGTTCCAAGCAGCTCACAAGCGCCTGTAACTCCCGGTTCAAGAGACCTCTCCCCGTCTCTGTGGGTACTGCATTCATGTGGTATATATATACTCACATACATATTTTTTTTTAAGATACACTGTAGCCAAAAGGGAAACTTCTCAAGTTGTGACCATGCACAGATCTTGGTAGAATCAGATACAGGGTAACAACACAGTTGACTGTAAAAAACAAACTATGGTCAACAGAGGTCATTATGATGAAGGCAAGAGTCCCCTGTGAGCCAGCATCTCACCTGAAGGGCCCATCAGCCAGTGTTGCCTGTCCCAATCAGGGTCTGTTCAAATGCAACCTAGCTGAAATTAATAAAAAGGAAATCTCAGATAACCTTGCAGGACTGGCTGCATTCCCGGGCTCAGCAGTAAGCCGCCAGCAGCCTCTATGAAAACAGTGCGGTTCTAAAGGCTCTCCACCTTTATGGATGATTCTGCCGTGGACCTTTGTCCTGGACTGAGTCCTGGATGCTCAGCTCCTTGAGAAGGATGAAGAAGGAGAGTGGGAGCATGATTTGGTTTAGGGAACCTGTCTCATGTGGTTTAGGGTCTGAGTAAGAACAGCTAGGGACTGTGTTGAAGGTTTCTTGCTACCTGGTGGGAGGTCACTGTGCCGTGAAGGCAGTAATCAATGGGTGAATCCACAAATGAGTTCATACCTCATAGGCTGTAAGGAGGAAGCCGTCCACTGAGCTAGGCCTTCGGGAGACGTCTCACCTGCTCCTGCCTGTGCTCCTCTGTTGTTTGCCCACTGTCTGCTCACTGTGAACTGAGCAGCTATACTATGCCCTTCTGCTATGATGCTCTACCTCATCCTGAAGCAGTGAGGCTAGCTGACCATGGGACTGAACCTTTTGAAACTGTGAGCCAAAATAAGTTCTTCCTCTTCTAAGTTGATTTTGTCCAGCATTTTATAAGATCAACATAAAGCCTGATTTGAATGTACTGTTTAAGGTTTTTCAGTCACTTACTCCTGAGCTCCAGAGGTGTGGCTGTTAGGAATGTTCTCTAAGGCAGGGCCCGTGCCTCCATCTCCCACCTCCTTAGAGCTCTGCATCCTCCTCCATGGGCCATAGTAGTATGTAGGTAGCCAGCGCCTGGCTGGGTTCCCTCTGCAGGGCTGGGCTCTGAATTCCGGTCCTCTGTATTGTTCCTTCCCCCTGGGCAGTGTTGCCTGATTCTCTGTTCTCCCTACCAGGCTGCTCTTCTAGATGGTGGCTGGGTTCAACTGGATGCTGAGCTCTGTCTGAGACTCCTCCCACTTCCTTCTGGTTCCCCTGTCCTCAGAACCCTCTCACTAGACGAAGATGGACCCACTGGGCCCCACATTCCACCAGGCCCTTGGAGAGAGACAGAAAGAAGAGATGGACACCATTCCTGCAGATCCCACTCCAGTCCAGGCTGGCCAAGGACTCTGTGAGACTGGGAATGCTGCAGAGGGGCATCCTGCACAATGCCACAGTGACAGTACATGGAAGTCACTGCCAAGCCATGCCCACTCAACCACAGTCCTCTACATGGTCACTTCACAGTGGGGGCAGACCTGGGAAATAAGGTGTGGAGTAATGTCTGTTGTTGGGCAACTGACACGAAGTATAGTATAACCTGAATGGTTCAGCCACTTCTCTCATGAGGCTCCAGATGAAGTTGAGAAGATGGATGCAGGGACGTGGGATCTGGCACAGTGGACACCTCACAGCACTCTCGTAAGCCGGATTGCACTCTAAAGCAATGCCAAACAGCACAATGTGGCAACTACACAAGTTGGTGTCATGGCCACGTGGAATCATCACTAGAAGGAGCAGCAGGTCTGTTCCCATTTGCATTATGACATGGCAAAGGCTGTGAAGTCACTAAGCAACAGTGACAAGCTGATGTGGGGACATCTGGCAGATGGGATGCAGAGCACAGCGTTATGCAGTCCACAGCTGTACTTCAAGCCATTACACCAGTGATACTCAAAATGTCTCCTTGAAAGCTAACTGGCTCCCTCCCAGCTTGGCTTGTTTCTCTCCCTGCTCCCCCTTCCTGCAGCTGTTGGCACTGGCCCACACACGATGCTCAGGCTGCCTGGCACTCACCCGGGGCCCTGCCCCTGCCACCCTGAGCATCCTTGCTTCCTCCCAGATGGTCGGGGATGCTGAACTTCCCTGTTGCCCTGGGGCAGGCTGCCCTGCTAGGAACTTCGCCCACTCCCTCCTGGCTCCCCTTCTCTTGCAACACCCAGCAACAAAGACCTCCTGAGTCACTGGATGGCCCTGCTGCCTGCCTGTTTCTGCAGTGGATTCTGCTCAGGCAGTGGCTGTGACTTTCCTCCACCCCTAGCATGGAGATTAGTGTTCCCATCAAACAGCGGCTGGACCTCTGTCAGGTGACCATTGAGACACAGCGGTGCTTTCCTGTGCACCACTCCAGACAGCAGGGCCAACTGTGCAGACATCCCGACTCCCATAGCCTCCCAGACGCCAGGTTCATGTTCTCCACACAGGGAATGAGGCTCCTTGTCCCCGTGGCCATGCACGGGAGCACCAGTTGGAGCCACTCAACCAGGTTGGAAGCTGTTGCCCATGGCTTCTCTGTCATGTGTGTAAGCAAGGGAGGAGGCTGGGCTGAGGCTGAACATAGCTCCCTCTGCCTTTCAGGGAAACCCAGGATCAGGAACGAGGCAGCTGGGTCACTGCTCCACACATGACCTCTCCACGACTGTCCTCAGCCACAAGGTGTTATGCCTCAGTCGCCACCTTTCTCTCTAGGCAGGACTCTGCCCACTCTCCCCTCAGGAGAGAGAGGACTGTCTTTTTCTTTGGCAATAATTCATCCCCCTGCAGAGAGAGTGATCTTCAGCTAGAGGATTCTGGGAGCATTTTGAGGAGAGAGGATCCCAGGACCCAGAACCCCCATCCACGGAGCTGCCCTCAGACTAAACAAAGCTGGAGGTGGGCGCACTGTGGTGAACCAGCTTTAGGAGCTGGCGGTGGCATCTGCCCCTGCCTGTGAGTGGGAGCAGACACAGCACAGGTTCCATACCACAGACAGGGCCGGCGTCAGTCTCTCGAGACTGTGAAGGGCTCTTTGTTCACAGGCACACGTTCTATCCCCAGCTGCTTGATGGTCGTGGGGACTGCGCACCTGTGCTGGAGAACACTGCCATCCCATCATGGAGTGCTGATGAGCACAGGGGCAGGGAAGAGACCCAGGGTCAGCAGGGATCTAGGAGCAACACTGCTTCCAGAGCTGGTCTTGGAATATTCTTTCCCCACTCCGGGACACTGCCATGTCTGGTCTCAGACTAGCTCTGCATCATCTGAGGAGGTGAAACTAAGGCCAGAGGTTGGGAGAAAGCCCGCAGCTAGCTTGTAATGATATGACTCTCTGACAGGCTTAGGCTTCCCATACCTGCAGCATCTGGGCTCTCCCAAGTGCAAGCATGGGGTGAACTATCCCAGGACCTTCTGTGGTCCTTCAGCAGCATCCAGGTGGGATAAGGCCCTGGTGACAGATAAAATCTTCACACCCTGCCTCACTCTGTCCTGGGTCTGCCATTCTGCGAGCAGGTAGGGCTTATGCTGGTGTGTGTATGTGTGTGTATGTATATGTGTGTGTGTGTGAGAGAGAGAGAGAGAGAGAGAGAGAGAGAGAGAGAGAGAGAGAGACTAATGCTTCTTTCTTTTGAAAAAAAAAAAAAGGATTGAAACAAAACAACCTCAAAACAATTACGAGGCTTTTTTGGTATAGGCCCCCACAGGCCTATGCCAGGCACTGTATTGTCATGGCCATTCTTGGAGGAAAACTATGGTTGTTCCTTTTAACTCAACAGGCCCTGTGAGGTGAGGCCAGATACAAGGATGGCTGCTCAGATTCCCCCAATCTCCTGGGCCTCGCTCACTACAGCAGGCCTGGGGAGTCTGTCTCTGGAGGTAGGGGAAAGGATTACACAGGAACCTCTGGGTGGGTGACCACAGGTGTCAGAGTAGAGAGGTTGGGTCCTGCCTGGTTATCAGCTTTCTGGGTCCTTTCTCTACCTGGTCTCCAGAACTGAGCTCAGAGGAACGTCATGGGTCAGCAGAATGTCTGGAGGTACTTGGAAACATCAGCACATCAGAAGATGAGAGAAGGTTCGCTGGCTCTCTCCACTCAGATGGCCTGCTTAGAACGCCCTGCCTGGGCAGCGACCCTAGCCATTCCCAGCCAGCACCTCTGCCCCACCACATGATCTTTCCACCATCACCCAGTCATTTTCACACCAGTCCCAGGTCAGACCTCACCATCACTAGCCTCTGAAGCCCTGGTGGACATTCCGCAGAGCTTCAGGCCCTGAGAGAATCAGGGAATGGCAAGGCGGTGACAGGGTGGTATTTGTAGAGAATTCCAAACCTGGCAGCTATCATTTACCCCCAGGCACACTCTTTGAGCACCTGCCTGGAGCTGTGCAGACACTCCAGGCAGTGCCCTTCAGGTGCTGCTCTACCTGTGGGAGCTAGACTCGTCACCACATCTCTAAGGGCCGACATTAGCCAGGAGATACAGAGGAGGCCACTAGAGATGAGGGACGCTGTCACCGATGCCGACCTCCCTGCAACTGCTGAGCATCCCCGCACAACAGCCACGCAGGATCCGGCTGTAAATCCCGCTCAACAAGCTCTTAACAATGAAATACCCAACTATTAGCTGAGACAACCACTTACTCAAAACCAACACTATTCACGAGTTTAGCTAAAGCACATTCTCCTATGATCATCAGTTCCCGGCCTGGGCACTTCAATCTCTCTATTTATGAAACAATAATGGAATTCTATTTAACAGCGCAGCACCAAGTTCACTGCCTCTGATAAGTTTGCATCGTAACTTTGCCCCCGGCGATCCGCTCCTTCCTATTACTGCCTTGTCCTGGTTCACAGACGGATGGATCGCGGCCCGGAGAGCAGTGCACCCTTTACCCACACACTATTATCAAAGCCAGTGTCCACAGCTGGTGTGAAGGCTTCCTTCTCACCAGCAAAGGGCCTGGATGCTCATGAGCTCAGCCTCAGATGCTGAGGTCAATGCTGGCCCCATCAGAGCTGTTTCTCCTGGGAATCTGATGGTGTTGTCCTGCTTCTCAGGTGATGAGGGACCTTTCATGGGGAGGGTTCTCCCAGAGTCTCCCCTGTCCTAACATGAGACCCTACCAGGGCCAATTTCTTCTCTGCCCAGAGTAGCACTTTTTCAATCAATAATATCTTCAAGTCATAGTTACTTGTTTGATTCTAGAGTGGTTTTGGCATGGACACCACTCCTAAGAAAGACAGATGGCTGGCAGGATAGCTCAGTAGTTAAGAGCACTTGTTGTTCTGCATGAGAATCTGTTTGGTTCCCAGTACCCACACTGAACAATTCACAACCTCTTGTATTTTGAGCTCTAGGGTATCTGATGCCTTCTTCTGACCCCTGAGGATACCTGCACACTTATGGCACACATACACACACACACACACACACACACACACAAATAAAGAGAAACTTTTTAAAAGAAAAATAATTGTCACACTTCTATGTACACTCATGACCCTGTGCTGAGCCTGTGTTCCAGTCTAAGTTCAAGCTATGGAAAGTAACATCTGCCTAGGAAAATCTAACCAAGGTGGGCAAAAAACCTCAGGGTCACAATTCACGCATGCTGTTTTAAATCACTCCACGTGTGACAGTTTTCTAGGTTTGGTTGCGGGACTGCATTCCTGGCCCCTAACCTGTGTGAGATTCAAGGATGCTCAGCATCCTGCCTTGGACCCCAGGGTCACTCAAACGTCCACCTCCCAAGGAAGCTCAGCATTTGTCCTCCCATCAGGCCTCATCTTTCCTTCCAGGCAGTGGACAGATCACATGTCCTTCCTGGACACCCTCAGCTTTTGCCTGCTCCAACAGTATGGTCAAGGTGAAAGGTAGTATACAGCCACAAGAGGGGACTCCTTTTAGCACTCCAGGCATCCAGGGCTGCCAGGGAAGAGTACAGTCTGCTCAAGTGTGGTTATCTTTTATGCTCTCTGGAGACGCGGGGGCAGGAGATCAAAGGCCACCAAACAGAGCCGGACACCACTTTGATTTCCAGGGGCTAAAAACGAACAGATTTAGGAAGGCAAAATGCCCTCCCCACACATTATCACCCCTGCTCTCCTCTGGCTTCACTGAGCAATAACGCAAGTGTTGAGTAACAAGACAGGACCCAGCCAGGCAGATTCCTTCTAGCAATGCTATTGGACGACACACCTCAACATGCTTCCCCTCAATAAACCTGTCACGTGTGCAAGGTCCTTGGTACGACCTTGAAAGGCACACATCCTGCCAAGGGCTCTCTAGCCCAACAGCCCTTAGTCTCCAGACCATCCTTTCTGAAGTGGCCACACCCTGCACACTGTGCTCTGACTTTACTCAGCTTACTTGGGACATAAAGGCGCCTCAGAGAGGTCAGGGGCTGTTCAGGCCCCAGGGTCCATGGGAAGGTGCTTCACCAATGCAAGGAACAAGCCCAGGAGGATTAGGCCCATGGCTGTAGGAGACCATCTGCCTTGAGATTTCTGGGAGGCTAGATGCAGAGCTTGTCCTCTGTGCCCATCTTAGTGGGTCCCAAACTGGAGCAAGGTCACCTAATCAGTGTGACACAGAGAGCTACCCACACAGCACCAAGAAATGGAAGATCGGGGCATGGGACAAGAATCTGATTTCATTCTGGGGTGCCACACAGCTGGGGTGCCAGCTTTGGCTCACACCAGGGTGGAGGGCTGCCGTTTAAAACAAGCTTGTAGGTTGTCTTCAGCACTGTAACCTTGACCTAGGGCTGGCAGGGCAAGAGGAAGAGTTCTGAGATCAAGCAGGCTCATGGACTCCTGGAATGGTCCTCTGCTGCCGGGGCTGCCAGAACAATCGCGGCACGGTGGTATTTACTGGACTTTGTCCAAAGGTCAAGTGCTTTTCCTAATGCCTCCTTAAACATGCAAAGGGCCCCACTGTCAGGGTGCTCATGGTGCAGATGGAGAAACTGAGGCCCAAAGGGGGAGGTGGGAGGACTGAGCTCTCTGATGGGAAATTGCCAAGGGGGAGGCATGGGCCTACCAGCATCACTGCCTTCACATGTGATGCTTGTTTCCTGCCCCAGCAGGAACGTGTGGGCTGAGTTTTGTGGTATACAGACACAGTGTTCTTCCTGGTCCCGCCTCGTGGCTCAATTGTCACACTTTAAAATTTCTCCCTGTATTCCAGGGGCCTCTGACTGCTGCAGGGGCTGGGAGTCCCTGGGCTCCTCTGGCCTTTCTCTTGGAAGCACAGGGTGTGGATGGCCTCTCCCAGGCCCCTGAAGTCAGGAGGCCAAGCCACTCTGGTCTCATCTAAGACAGTTAATAAGGCTCCCGATGACTGATGAGTATGGATCTCTGCACCACTAATTTCCGTAACTATCACTCTTTGAAAGACAGCTTGGGCCCGGGTGCTCCTACCCGTCCTAAACAGAGCTGTATTATGTGGCCAAGTTCAGTCTGGTGGATCCCATTTCAGGCAGCTCACAGGGCTGCCTCAGGAACTTTTGCAAGGTTTTGCCATCCACGGCCCAGGCTGTCTTGGGTTTCCTTCTCTTTGTGCATCGCCCCCTGACCCAATTTCCCCTGGGTGGGCACAGAGTTCCTGTAGCCCTGCCGGCACTCAGCCCATGTCCTGGAGAGGAACCCCAGTGTATAGGAGCCACCTGCCTCTCAGATAGCCAAACACCAGTGCTCCCTAGCAATAAAGGGCTGACCAGACTCTGGTTTGGGTTCAGACGCGGGATGAAATCGCACCTCTGTGGGCAACGGCCACACTTAGGAGAATACTCTGGAAGGTTTGACAGTGGTGCAGTATCCCAGGCAAGGTACAACTGGACCCTTGGCCTCGCCCTCCCCTTGGGATGGCTAATGTGCTAAACTTGGCTTGGGCCTCTAAAGGCCAGGTTCCTTCCTGTCTCTAGGCCTAGGGACTCTTAATGGTACTCAGGCATTCAAATCCCTGTACCGTGGCAGACAGGTATGACGGCACAGCTGCCATGTCCCACAGCAACCCATGTCCAGCAGGTAAAGCAGCAAGCACTAACCTCTCTCAACACAGGCCCTTACCAGTCCCCGGCCTCATGCTTGAAGTCAGCGTTTGGCATTTCCCAGTAAGTACCCTGGACATCAGGAAAAGCAGGTTAGTGAGTCCAGAGAGTCAGCATTCCCTGGCAGCTTCTAGTGAAGAGCACAGAAGTAGCTTTACCCAAGAGCTGGCGTAGTAGGGGAAGACAAATGGAGGATAGGTTCTGGTACCCTAGCCATGCCCAGACTACTGGTGCCCACAGGATGTTCGGGAACCTGCTCATGGCTGCCTAAACTTCTGCCATACCCAACCCAAGTGCTAGACTTTGGGTTCGAGGTGAGAGGACTCCAGGGAGCCCAAGTGCAGAACAGGACTTGTGTTTTTCTGGGACCCTGAACGGACTACTTCCTTGTAAATTTAGGCTATCATGAGTGACATGGGCAGATCCCGGGCAGCTGGCCGAGCATTGAAGGTGAACAGTGCAGATCTGTGTGCCTTAGGGCACCTAGGGAGCACTGCCACAGATACGGGGACCACAAACCCTGCTCCATCTTGAAGCCTCCACAGGATGAGGTTCCTGCTAAACCATCATTTCAGCCCTCAGAAGGCCAGGCCCAGGTCCACAGTGCTGCTATAATCTTCCTTTGTCCCCACTGCGGTGGCCTTGTGCTGGCCACTGTGCGGACTCTAGAGCCCTAGGGTCCCACAGCTCAGAGCATGGGCAGAAAAAAGCAGCTTCTGAGCGTGCACAGCCCGGCAGCTGGCAGTGGGGTGGGTGGAGGGTCAGGGGTCGGGGTTGCAGGCTTTGAGTTCTGACTCTGTCCATTTACTAGTGGGTTAGCTGAGCAGCTTCTTTCCTCTCTGTGCCTCAGTTTGCCTCTCCGCAGAGGGAGGGCCACAGGCGTGTGAGTTAAGTACTCAAGATATGAACACATAAGTACAGATGAGGTCACTGGACGGGGTCTGTATGGTGTCCATGCAGCCAGGACACCTGTGCTGAGCAGTGGGCACCACAACTTCAGCTGAGACAACGAAGTGCGACCAGGAGGAAGGACACTGGGTCTGGGCTGTCTCTATTGGGGATATGGAAGGGGCTGGTGGAACCAAGATCCATCTGGCACATTCCGGAAGACTCCCCCAGGCAGGCCAGGCTATGGTTCTGCGCCTGTGAAAAGCGGTGAAGCAGTTCTCCCGGAAGGGTTAGCGGTGCCTGGTCCTCACCCACCCACCGGCTTTATCAACATGCACCTCCTATTACCCACACAGCTTACGATATTTTCGGTGTCTGTATCAAGTTGATTCAATTACTAAGACCACTGTGCAGAATATTCCCTCCAGGGTTGGCCAACACTCAGTGCCCGTGGAGGGGGTGGGAGGTGCAGGAAAGGCTAAAGAATGCTGACTATTCCTGGCAAACTCCTGTAATTGACTTTTAAAAAGCGGCATTAGCATTTAAATGGTCCCTTCGTTATGGGGTGAAGGTTCAGGGAATATGATCAATTTATTGAGCCCTTCAAATGTTCTTTTGATATTTATTTTTCCCTGTGTCATGCCATGGGGTCTTTTCCAGCTCCCTGTCAGCATCACAGGGTTTGCTTCTGTACAGACAGCGCTACCATCCACCTGCTGGAGCCTGACATCCTCAGTTGAGGAAGCGCGCCACTCCTGGCTGGATACCATGCAGTTCCGAGTGGTAGCTATACTCCTGCTTTGTCATAGGCCTGTTGCAAGGGCTGCCCTTGCTGACCCTTTCCAGGGAGAACAGGAGCTGTTAGCTGCTTGGAATCAACTCCCGCATGGAGCTGTCTTAGAAGGGAGCAGGGCCAGGGGTGCTCAGGCTCTGCTGGCCAGGACCCAGCCCCATGTCCACAGGTGGGAACCCAGTGAGCTGTCTGGTCATGGTAGCCAGAGGCCCACAGGGCCCGTGTTGGCCCTGAGCTTTGGGAGTGGGGACTCAGCTGCCCAGAGCTGGCTTCTGCAGAACTGCAGGGATCAGATGAAAATGTAAAAGGAGCTAGGAGCAGCCTGGGGAACAACGGGTGGAAAGGAGAGCAGAGCTGGCTGCCCAGCCGCACCTGAAGGGGTAACAAGAAAGCTCAGTGGCCACCTGCATAGAAGAGGACCTCAGGGACAAGCCCTCTCCATGAGACATGCTACCTCCATGCTGTTCACACGCCCCACATCTGCTTTAGACAGCCCCAGTTTGCCCAGCAGGCTCTAGAGGTCTCACCAAGGATGTTGGGCCTCTTAACCAGAGTGTTTTGGGGTTCTCAGGAATTGGGGCCCAGGCACTGCCGGACTGCTTCCTTCACACCTGTTGATGTTTTCTTAACATCAAAGCTGAGGGTTTCAGAACCAAGGACCACATGCCTCATACAGCTCTCAAAGCTTGCTTCTGCCCAGGAACACATCACTCCAGAGCTTGCTGCCAGGGAAGGAACTAGCGTGACACAGGGTACCAGTACACTGACCTGGAGGCTTCCCTCAGCTGCTGCAGATCAGGTCCCCCACCAACGTGTCCCCTACCCCATTGTCCCCAGAGTCCAGACTGCAATCTTCCCCTGACTCTGGGCAGTAAACTGCTACGTTTTATGGTTTACAGCCCTTTTGTTTTCTTGGAGGCCTTCTACAAGAAAGTCTCCCTTTTAGAGACCCAACTACCATTTTTTAAGGACCCCTTCCCTGGCCAATGATAAGGTTACCAATCCATCCCCAGAGTGCACCAAGCCTGCAATTCTCTAGGACTGGTGTCTCTGGAATCTGCTTGTGGGAGGGCAAGGCACTCTCCTCTTGGTGCACATTCCCAAGGACAAATGGACAGCTACGGATAGGAGACTGGCCCAGGGTCATCACAGCTACTAACTAAGAACTCTGGAAGGCCACAGTGGCTTCTGTCCTCCATGAGCAAGTCCCCAAACACAGGACTCATAAAATTGTAGCTGGTGACATCAATCACATTCCTCTGAACCGCTTCCAGGTCTGTCAAAACCCCACAGTTTGGGGTGTATGAAGCCACCATTTTCTCAGCTTCTGGTTTCTTTCTGGAGTGCCAAAGGCTTCAGGGAACCACACAATTTTAAAATGATCTCTGGCCAGGAAGAGAGAACCATGAAGGCAGAATGGGTCTCATACCACTGGACCTTCTCAGAAATTGAAAAGAGCCTCCCTCCTCCACTGCCGTCTCAGAGCCTAGCCTGGGCTCCCCACAAGTTTGTTGATGTTGGATGTGCCAGGTTGGTTAGTTAGCTCTGCATGGCCCCAGCCCTGCCCCACCTGCTGCCCGCATGCTGTCCAGCTGATGTGGCCTCTGAAGGGCTTCAGAACTCCTGCCTCTCAGGACTAGTCTGCTCCGAGGATCCCTCCCTGCAACCAGCCACACTGTGTGCCCCCTGTGTGTCCATGGGGCCTCAGCACCAGCCACACATTTGTTTCTGGGTGAGATCTAAGGAGTAAGGATGGGCGCCTGCTGGCTGGGTCAGGACCAGCCAGAGCCCCAGGGCACAGCTGTTCAGTGAGTCAGTGGTGAACAAGGTGCCAGGGACGGGAAGAAAATTTGGCTCCAGGGTAGAACACTGACATTTTGGGGACGATGACAGCAACAGAGCATTGAAAAGGTGTAGGTTAGTGTCCCGTCTGAACACACAGAGAGCGTGGGAGCTGGACAGGAGCCATCTGCTGCCCAGCTGCCCAAGCCCTGCCGACAACCCCACCCCCTCCATCTGGCCAACTACGCTTCTGGGCTCTGACAATGAGACACCAGAGGCCCACTGAGGCAGAGGCGGCACCGTTGAAAGGGTCCCAAAGTGCATCTTGCCTTTGGTCTCTGGCATCAGGTGCAAATCTGGGATGAGGGATGCTGAGGACTAATCCTGGCACCAGGTCTGAGGGTTCTGGACCTCTCTCCAAAGCCTTTAGAAGAGACTGTGGCTCTAACGTAGGGGCACTGTGGAAAATGCGCAGCATGTGGCTGTTTGCCACATCTCCAGAACCCCCAGCCCCCCTGGTGCTACATAGCTGTTCCCTTCTCTGTAGGCTCTGCTATTACACCTGCTATTACAGGAAGGACCCTGCTATTGCACCCCAGGAGAGTCGCCCAGAGGAGTCCCGCCTCTTCTGAAGGCTTAATCAGGACTGCTAAGAAAAGCCCTCTGGGGAGGTTCCGCCTGGCCCTGTCTTCTCTAGAAGGTGTCTAAAATGTTAGCCGCTTTTTTTTTTTTTCTTCTGGTGACCATTGGCCTACCAGGTGAATGCCAGGTTGTCTCTCTGCCACACAGACACTCTGAAAGTGCTCATGTTTCAGTGACCACGTGGTGATTTACACAAGAAGTCATGCAGGAACTAAAACGGACCAGTCTTTATTTTAAAGGTTCCCAAAAGGCAGATCCTATCTAGGGGAACTGTGACATTTTATGTTTGCAGTGAAGTTGACCCAGCTTGGGCAATAGAGGGCGCCTGTATCCCAGCTTCAAGGTGGGCCACAGCCCCTGGCCAGGAACAGGCCTAGTGAAGGAAACCGCCTGGCTCCAAAGCCCTCTCCACTAGACAGGGGTGAGCACCCCAAGTAGCAACCACTGGCCAGCCCTGAGAGCTGCCAGTCTCTTCTGCACTCAGCCCCGGGGCTGTCCCTGAGTGTCTCCTCACCAAAGCTGAGTTGCTCAGCTCTGCTCTCAGGCCTTGCTACGCTTGTGTGGAGGCCTCTGGAGGAGGTGGTGAGAAAGGCAGCCTATCCCCATATTGTTTACTCCTGCTCTCTTCCCTCTCTCAAACATTACAACACCCTGACTTTGGAGAAGTTCTACCTCCAATGAGCCTTGATTCGGAGGGAAAGTGACAAGGCCAATGTCCCAGGTCGATACACTAGTGCTGGTCCAAAAAAAGCATGAGAGGGACAGAATCAAAGGCCACACCCACCTGCTCACAAAGCACTTGCTTCTCTTCCTGCGGAGGCTTTCACGGGGCAGGGGAAGAGAGGCACATCTAAAGCGCTGGCCATGGCCACTGAAAAAAAGATGGTGGCTCACTGACAAGGAGAGTGAGCAGAAAGGGTGGTGGCTGCAGTTCTCACCTGAGTCTTTGGGAAACTTCTCCTCAGAGGGACCCTAGGGGTGACTCCCTCAGGGTGGCTAACTGATGCTACAAACTACCCAAGCCTGAGTGAGGCCTGCTCTTGGGACCCTGTGCCTCGGGTGTGTCCCCCTGAAGGGAGGTAGCAGTTCCAGGTCACCAAGGGTCACAGAGCTACCATAAAAATAATGCTCAGCCTAGGGATTCAGTGAGCTCTCATTCCAGTGCTGAGCATCAGCCCATTAGCTCATGGAGTAAGTGATTCAGGCTGAGATCTCAAGTGCTGTGGCTAAGAGAGCCCTTCCCTGGTTTCTGAGAAGCTACCTTCCTGTTTGGCTACAGTGTGAGGAGCAGCGGTTCGGCTACACTCTGAGGTCCCAGCCCTGAGCACGCAGCAGAAGGCCTGGCTGGCAAAGCACAGAGCTTGGAGGTGCCACGTGGTATACAAGGTGTTCAGGGCTCGCAAGGCTGAGCAGTCAGCTGTAGCATGTCCTGAGTTCCGGCCTGGGGTCAGAGTCTCTGAGGACCTGGGGGCTAGGCAGGGAGCCTCTGTCTCTGCCCTGTGCACTGGCCAGCACTGCCCAGCTGGCAGAGTTGACCTCCGTTTCCAGGGTGGATGCCAGCACCTGGCACTTTCTGGCCTCTCCATGGAAATGTCTGCATGCTAATGTTTGGCTACCCCAGCCCCAAGCACATTCTTCTTCTAGAACATTCTGAGAACTCACGGCTCAGGCCTGTTTATAGGTAAGAGAATGGGGCCAAGTTGGAAACCAGATGCTTTTAATTTGCAAATCTAAAGGGCTTCCTTAGAAGAGGCAAAGATGGATCCCTCTCCACCCACACAGAAGCTGGACAGGCACCCAGGCCAGGTACACTTGTGAATACTACACAGGGGCCTTGTCACACAGAAGGCAGGCTATATAACCCCATGCCACCCTGCTCTGCCTCCAGAAGAGTCTTTGGGACTTTCTGACAACTCTGTGGCCCAGGGTTGCCCTTCCAGAATCCCTAGCCCACCTCTTTCCTCAGGGTCACACTCCCATCTGTAAAGTACGCTCCGTGCACCTGAGAAACTGGCCCTAAGAGAGATACGCTACGATGGTCATAGACTCTGTCAGGATAATTAGGCTTAGGGGAAGCTCAGCTCCTGTCATGTGTTTAGAGGTCATGGTTGGCCTGGCCAGTTTGAAACCTCTGCCACCACAGTTACCATCACCCTCTGAGGGAGGAGGAGGCCTCTGCCCCTTGTCCCTGATCTTTATTTTCTGAAAACGCAGCTTATCAATCCTATCATGGTTGTACTAGATTTTATGATAGCTCTTCAGAGCCCTTCAAGCTGACAGAACTCATCAATGACTCCAATCACAGCTCATCAATGAAGCGTGCTCCCCCCTCAAGACTCCCTTCACTCATTTCTTGTTTTCAAAGTTAAACTGTTGTTATCAGACCTTGGAGAAGGTTTTAGCTGGCAACAGCAGCTAAATCTTGAAGCCTCAGCCATGGATCTGAACTGGGATGAGAAGCTGGGATCCGCCAGACACTCGATAGATGGGGATGGGGAAGAAGCCGTGGGGTCTGAGCCTAGATCTCCCAGGATGGTGGCATTGCTGTAACAGCCTCCTTGCCTTTCTCCACTAAGCCTGAATTCTCTGGAACAGGTTGTTTCCCTCACATGGGGTTGCTGCACATGTGTGTGTGACAGAACCTCACTTTCCATGTGCAAAGCAAGAGGCCTTCTAGGCCTTCCCAGAACGTCTTGCACTGGGTGACTCTGACGGGAACACTCACATTTCTGAGAGATGCCCATAGCCACTGCCATCACTCTGTCTCTCTCTCTCTCATGCATGCTCAGGTCAGCTATGCCATCTGCAGACACTGCCTATGGGCTCAGGGCGTGCCCTCTGCAGTGTGTCATGTGTCAATCTTGAACTGCATCTTAGTTTCACACACAGCTGAGCAACTGCTGGTAACTGATTTTTAACTTAAATGTTTCTGTTTCATAAAGGACACAACCATAATTCTGATGTGGGAGTAAATTGGCATTTCTTCTAAGAGACTGGGTTTCCACAAGGTTTTGTCCCAACTAGACTCATGTTTCCCTGGCTGTGTCATGGAGGCACCCATCAATGACAGTGAGTGCACAGGTGTGTGGGGCCAACTGTCCACCACACACTGGCTGACCTTCTGGGGCACAGAGCTCAGGGGACACACAGCACAGAGGACAGTCTCCCTGCTTGGTGAGAACTGGGACACTCAGGGTGACAGAGCTCCTCTTTCTCTGGCCCACCTCCCTCTACTGTCCCTTCCATCCTTACCGCCCTCCCTCTCACTCAGGCCCACCCAGCCTTCCTCCAGCTCATCAACACTGTCCCTCCAGGTGGGACAGGCCACACTGCAAGGTCCCCAGCAAACACCTGCCTTTTGGTAAGGGGGAGACTCTAACTGTACTCCATCCTGGGGTGAGCTAATCTGCAGGCCACTAGCAACTACCTCCATGCCTACTGTGTAAAAGTAATAATGCACAGTGAAACCAGCCCCAGCCCAGCCCAACCCCAAAGGAAGCAGGCTGATGGTGACAGACAAAACACACTGTAGGCATGTCAGATACAGGTTGTTGGCTTAGGTCTTTCCCAAGACTGACCAGCAGGAAATACCAAGCATGGAGAGGCAGCAGGAGGAGGGGTCCGAAAGCCATGGAGGACTTGCCGTACAGAGAGGAAATGTCTGGATCATCTATGTCTGGTTCCATTACCCAGGTTGACCTTTCCTGTCATCGTATCAGCAGAGATTTTAGATCTTCCGGAGATGCGTCACCAGTGAACTTGTCACCCAAACTGGAGGAGGGGTCAGTTTCTCAGGGTTGCTGTTGCTGTGGGCCACAGTGAGAGCAGGCCCAAATGAAGTGGTCCTGGAGGAACCTATAGGGGCTCCAGAGAGGCCTGCCTGGCGGGCATCCAGCTCAGTGCACACTCTCCCGTGGCAGCTGATACACCATGTATCCATCTGCAGAGGAGCACACTGTTTCTGTGGGTTCTGAGGGGTTCACACCTCAGCAAAAGCCCAGATGTGAGAGGCACACAGGCCATGTCCACAGCAGCTGCTGTCCTGCCCCAAGTCAGTCTCTGTCACCCACACAGCCAAATGCTTAGGGTCCTGGCTAAGGGGCCAGGCCAAGCTATCCTTCGGAGTCAGTTTTTCCTGCTCCCTGGGCAACAGGCTGTGGGGAGGAACGAGGTCCTACTGGCCAGTGAGGAACTGAAGGTCTTGTTCTGCAATGGGTGGAAGATGCTAAAAACTGAGCAACAGCCATGATAGCCAACTCGTGACAGGGTTGGGACCTTGGATGGGATTCGAGGGACTGGAAGGAGAGGGGAGACCAAGGAGCTGAGGCACCGACTCGGGGTCCCTGACACATGGCTGCTGGGCTCTTGCTCATTGCTGTTTTCTAGGTGAGAGGCCCATACCCCATGTATGGACTCTCTCAACTTTAGCTTTCGTGGGGAACTCCGATCTTGGGAAGGTATATACATATACATCATACACACACTTAACTTTGTGTTTGTGTGGTCTGGATCTGTGTCTGTGTGTTGGGTGTCTCTGCATGTGTCTGATGGATCACTGTACATGTGTGTGTTTCTATGTGCATGTATGTCTGCTGTATACCTGTGCACGTATATGTATGTGTGTCTCATATGCCTGTGCAGGTATTGTATGTGTGTTTCTGTGTGTTTACGTGTGTCTGCTAATGCATGTCCGTGTATATCTGTGTATATATATTCACATGTCTATTCTGTCTCTGTGCATGTGTGCCTTCTATATCTCTTTGCACATGCCTCTTGGTTTGTCACCGCACATATATGCACATGTATATTTGCTATTTTTATGTATTTGTGTACATGTGTGTCTGGAGTCTCTCTGTGTGTAGAGGCAGCAAATGCCACTTTCTCTGCAGCTTTGTGGGTTTGCCTGGGGCCAGTGTCCCAATGTGTCCAGGCCCCGATATTTGAGAAGTTTTCCTGTCTCTGAGCTCATGCCCTGTCCTCAGGCAACAGCAGATCTTTTTCTCCCAAGAAGGGATGGCAGGCAGCCTGGACCACTTGCCCTCTGCTGCCTTGTCTACAGAAGATGCCTGGTGCTAAGAAGAGGACTTACGACCCAGCTGAGGCCACCATACCCTTCCAATGGCATGCCCGCTGGCCAAAGCCCATCTACAGAGAGGGCAGAGCTTGCAGCATGTAGGAACATTCCTGATGGCATAACAGGCCTAGGCGCTGGGGCCTTTCCAGCTTCCTAGAGTTCTGACAGTAGGTAGGAGGCACAGGCCTGACTTCTTCCATTTGTCCCAAACAGACCAGCTCGCCACTGCTGCTCCCTCTGG
Organism: Pachyuromys duprasi; assembly: GCA_028658305.1. Lineage (NCBI taxonomy): Eukaryota > Metazoa > Chordata > Mammalia > Rodentia > Muridae > Pachyuromys > Pachyuromys duprasi. The sequence goes on from CM053763.1 coordinate 123,257,776, forward strand.
GCCTGGTTCTTGTCTGTCTGCTGGTCATTTCCCACAGTGATCACAGGCCGCAGGTGACGAATGGCTAGCGTCAAGTCCTGTCATACCAAGGGGGTCCTGGGGGAAATGCAAGGGACTCTAAAAACAGCTTTATTACCAACCTGTTGCCACAGAGATGATCAATCAAACTGATCAGTGATGGCAAATGCTCGAGAGACGAGAGGCAGATGCTGGCCTCCTGGAGTGGGTAGGGAGGGTGGTGGGCTAGAGGCTGCACTTGATTCAATTCCAGTTTCCTTCTTGCACAAATACCTTCTATTACTGAGCAGCCTGGGGCACCAACTGGGCTAGGCTCCTGGTGAGGGGAAGGGCCAGACCAGGGCCTGCCAGGGCCAGGCTGGGGCAGCCATCTAAGGAGGAAATTGAAATGATCAGAGAGGAGACCTTTCTTGTCAATGGCCTTGTTTACAGTCACTTGAGTAGACTGGAGGCAGGGAGGTGAAAGCCAGGGACACAGTATCCCTAGGGACAGACACAGAAGGAGATGAAACCTGGGGCCCGCATGCCAAGGGGATCCCAGCTCCCTAGCTGGTGGTGGCTTCAAGCTGCCAGTTGCTCGGGCCAATTCATGAAGCCAAGGAGCCCACGCCTGCTTCCTGAGCTGAAGGGCTGTTTTACGGCGGTGAGTCCAGAAGCCCTCTACCAAAGCTGCCCAGGATGGGGATGGCCATGCTGGGCCTAGGTCTACTCCCATGGGCTGAGCTTCAGAGAGACCCTGGCAGCAGCCTGGAGGGGAGGGGGGCTGTCCAAAGCAGGATGAATCAGCCTTTTCTTGGGAAGTGACCCCTGCACAAGGACATTTTAGTCAGACATAATTGCAAGGAAAAATAAACCTGCTATAACAGAAAACAGCCTTCTAGTTGTCCTTCCCTCCCCGAAGCCTTTTCAACGCTAGGCCTTGGCAAGTCGTGGCAGTGGGCAATCATCGACATGACGTAGCATCAAGGAAAAAAGCCAGCCAAATGAAAATGGCACCCACAGAGTGATAGGACCTTGGTGGGCTGCTGGCAAATGGGTCTGGCTGATGGGCATTCACGTGCTGGCACATGTATATGCTCCAGAGCACAACCTTGGGAAAGGAGGCACTTTGTCTTGGCTGCGCTGGAGACGGCCCAGGAGGACACCTCTGGGCTCTGCTCCCTGTGCTGGGACCACTGTGGCTAACTGAGGCTCTCTTAAGTTTCCATGTCACCCTCCATCACCTGAAGTGGTAGGACAGAAGGCCCTTGTGTCCCTTCAATATTCTTCTGGGGGGATTTGGATGCTAGTGGACCAGCTGGCATAGGCTTGGCTTCATGTGCCCAGGACTGTCCTCTACAGAAACAAATGGCACACCCCTGTCAGATGACCTCTGCCCTACCCTGCCTTGAGCAGATCCAATCAGGTCCTCATTTCCCTGGCTCTGCCTCTGTCTGGGATCTGGGAGGCGCCAGGTGGGCAGAAGGGCCAGGGCCGCTGTTGTGTGCAGAGTGAGGGCCAGCCTTCCCAGTCGCTTCAGGATGGCGTCCACCACCTCCTCACTGCCGGCGTCCTCGCTCATTTTCAGGAACTTGTCACAGGCCTGTCAAGCCCAGAGCTGACAGGCCGATGTTACTCACTTGGCTGGATTCTAGAAAACCCGAGCTCATTTGCCAGGCAAAATTAATGAGAGAAGAAAGGCCTAAACGAGATAGTAATTTATGGTTTCCACTGGGCTGGTTTCTCTGGTCCCCCACACCAGTAGCACATACACTCCGCCAGCAGAGATTGGCTGGCCTGAGCGCTCTCTGGACCTGTGCCCTAGTCTGGAGCAGCCCATCGGGGACCTGAGGGCATCGCTTTGCCCTCTGTGTAGGGCCCACTTTCAGGCTTACTCCATTCACATCTCAAACACTCGGCATGTCAGGCGCCCTGAGGCCCCAGAGCAAGCACACTTGCCTGGCAGCTAGGTTCAAAGGACCTGGGACTCACACCCCCACGACCTCTTTTCTCTGTTCCCTGCCCTCCCTCTCCCCCCCCCCCC